>QLOR01004280.1:0-54654 GCA_003313825.1 Sarcodon aspratus | reverse complement strand
ACAGGACCCCATCAAGTGAAACGTAAGATTTGTGTCCACGTTTCTGACTGCTCCTCGTCGGCAACGGTAGACGTCTTGCCAGCAGCATCTGATTTTTAGCTCAGCCCACTACATAGTAAGTGTAAAACGTCGGATTCCTTCTTGGATGGGGGTCCCCTGTTGCTGCATGTTTCACAGTGCCAAGCCTTGCCAAGCGGAGACTCAAAAACTTCGAACTCCGAGCGATTCTGCGCAATTGGCGGTTCCAGGGAGTCGACAAATACTGAACAAAAGAATCATGCGGCTACCACGTCAACGCTTTGGTATGAATGGGTGGTGACGTACGAGGGAAGGAGCAATATGAAATTATGAATGGAATCGTTGGCAATAAACGTGGCACGTTCGTCCCTGCGGAACTACCCTCAACAAAACGACAACTTTTCATGAAGATCGATGGTGAACAAGATAATCATTGAAAACATCCTACTAGGATCACGATCAAATACGAGGATGGAATCAGCAACCCGGAAGTCTCCTGTAGTATCAAGCCCATCAAGCTGTGGACACATTCATGAGATTATTTGGACCTTTTGAATGAAACATGTAGGAAACCAACTAGCGTGATTGTAAGATGTGGTAAAAATAATAATACAAAGCAACAACAAAATAACAACTTGACAAAGACAACGAAGCATCGTCATAATTGAGTTTCGACTCAAAAGAGAAAAAAAAGTCCGAATAGAAGATCAATATCAGATCTCCTCTTCAGCATCCCACCTGCTCCACTTACCCAACGGTTTCCAATAATACTGCTTGTATTTGACGCTCTCACTTCTCCTGCCCGCGGCTCGAGGCATCATGTTCTTCAGTAATGACGAACGCTCCTGATCTGGATCCTTTTCAGGGACGTAAAAATACCTTGGCGGTAGAGGGTTGTTGCGTTCGTCCTTGAACAAAAATACTCAGTCCAAAGTAGGTGAAACAATAGACAAGGACAACCTTTCCACTAGACGCGACAGTACCAAAAAAACCCTTCTTCACCCCATCGTCCAACACTTCATGAAGAACATCCATCCATTCTGCTTTGGAACGCTTTGTTATCAGATTTGGCCGAGAGTCCTGAGATACACGTTAGGGCTTGGAAGATCGGAGATAAGAGACAACTTACGACAACACCCCTCCAAACACCCTCACCATCCATTGAACTCGCTCGAGACATGGCCAAAGTCTCGATAACCATACCAATCAGTTCCTGACGTTCCTCTTGACCCAAATCGAGACAATTAGATACCGACGACAGCGAAGAACATGTCGAAAGAGGCGAGCTTGACCGTCGATACTGCTCGCTGCTGGACTTTCGCTTCCGGCTGACCGATCGCGCGTCTTTCTTTACAATCTTCCGCCGCGGCTTTTCGCTTGGTTCTGATTTAGACACTCGTTTGAGTTTCTTGACTTCTCGAGCGTCACCACTAGTAAGTGATCTTCGCTTCGTATGCACCTTCCGCGATTCTTCGAGTTCTTTTGCCTCCTGTGCGGAAATGTCGGAAAATGGGCTGGAACCACGAGCAGGCTCAGATGAGTCTTTCTCGAAAGCAGGTTGATCTCGCTCTTCCGGTTGTGGAGACGGAGAGAGACACGGCAAAGGCGAGGATGGAGGAAGACGTGAAGGTAAAGGTGATGGCAAGTTTTCAAGCCGTGGAGATCCCGTAGGTGTGGACGGACGCTTATTCATCGAAGAGACTTTACTAATGGCCTTGGAAACGATGGTTTTAGTTCCAATATGGAAGATATCATTTTAAGGTTCTCACTTCACATTTGATTTCCACTGGGAATTGTTCACATTCGAGCAGTGGTGCTGATGGTTGCTGCGTCTGCGGCGAAAATCTTTCCGGGGGCGATGGAGTGAGTAACTCTGAGTTAAATAGGATGGGAGAGTTTCTATTTTGGGTTTTTATGTCCGGCGGTGATAAGGAATCTACAGCTGCCAATGAGGATCCGATAGGCGGGTCGACCTGCTAGTAATAAGTATGAGACACTAATTCAATATAGTCGAGCGATACTTACTGTAACCGCTTCAACAGGAGGTAGTAGTGCTTGTTCCCGAAGAGCAGGAGCAATTTTCGAATCTTCATCTTGCGCGTTGAGTGTGGACGTGTCAACAGAGTCGTCAATCTCCATCTTAACAAGAACTTCATCTTGAGACGACAGGGAAGGATGTGAATATGACATGTCCACAACAGGCTACACATTTCTCTAATCACGTGACTACCTGCCAAAAGACGACAACTCACCATGATGATCCGATCGTGTTCTCCGTCATTCAACAAAAGGCCGTCATCAGGAGTAGGAGGAAACATCGGAATTTCTGATTCAGTGTCCGGCGAAATAGCTGGGACCAAAGACGAAGACGAGTATTCCGATTCTGCGACAGAGGAAAATCGAGCACAACGACGCAAATCAAGGAGACCAATAATAGCGTCTTCTTCTTGTTCCGACGAGGCTGAAAGACGACGCCTGCGATCATGCGAATCGCTGAACAGACGATCATCTGGAGAACTAGAACTCGCAAAACTCGAAGAGAGTCTATCGTCGAGTGGTTCTGAATCGGATAAGTCATATTCGGAGGGGTTATAGCCGAAATCTGAATTTGGGGGAATGTCCTCATCGTCTGTAAGATGGGAATCGGTGCTTAGATTACCAAACACGGATTTGAAGCTTGGCAGTTGATAATTCGACTTCATAACGCTTCTTGTCGGTGAATAGTAGCTCGGCGAGATGGGAGCATCCTGAGGACTTCCTGGAGGAGAAAGGGAGTACTGGGGACGATATTTCGTAGTGCAGATAACGGGAGAGGGCTTGAAAGGAGACGATGACTTGGAAGGCGACGACGAGGGAGAGGGAAGGGGCGAACTGTCGTCGGAAAGAGATTTGCGACGAAACTTGAATGGAAGTGAAGCCATTGTTGACGAGCTAAACGAGGACGAGGGGGTAGAGCCAGGGGTGGATCGGGAGAGCTGAGGGGACAGCGGCAAAGCATAGAGAGAATTGGGCATGCTGAGCGGCCAGGATTAGAAGCAGGTGTAGAGGAGCAACGAACTTAGCAAAAGCTTAGACTCAATCTAGGTCGCGGTAATCAAAAGCGTCACGCGAACAGGTCGTGAGAATTACTCGTTGGGTTGTGACCAAACGTGACCAATGCGTCTGGTCACACTGCACCTGACCTGCTTACCAATTGACCCCGATCGCGATCGTCAATCTCTACAACTTGCGGGATTTCAAACTGAATCCCCTGGCCTCCCTGGACATCCAGAATGGCTTTGTACCGCCATCCACGATCGGCGGGTGGCAATGCTCATGGTCGCAAGAAGCGTGGTCATCTACTTCCGCCTTCGTCCTTTGATCCCCCGCCGCCAAATCCCACTGCAGATATTGGAGCATACGCTGCGGCCGTTCTTGACGGGCCTTTATTTGACAAGGCACGTAAACGTAGGCCGGTCAAAACCGATCATTGCCTCAGCGCGCATACTATCGTTTAGTAATCCCTGAATAACGCCAATAGTACATTTTTCCGTCTTTCTTCTATATCTCATACACAACTATTACTTTGCAGTCTTCTTTCTAGGCTGCTTTTTGAATGAAAGCGGCCAGATATTTCTTCAACACCCGTTCCACTTGGAATATGTGTCACAGAGTCCAACTCATGAACTCCATCGCATGGCCCGACGGGGTATTCATATGATTGCCGTGACTCAATATAAACCGAGTCATAAGAGACAATGTTGCCTCACCATAGACCTCACGGGACTCACCACATCATCGCCGCTGTCTAGGCGCGAAGCATTTTGTCTGATAACAGCTCTTGGCTTCGTACGTTCATCACCTGCTCTGATGTTCGTTGTTAACAATAGCTTTCAAGGCCACTCATCTTGTCTTCAATAGACTCGAGCCAAGAAAACCTTCTCTGGTTTTGACAATATTGGTTGGCCTTCCCGGAGCTCGAAGCACCACCCCACTTTGATCATTGGATCTTTGCCATAGTTACCGCTTTCTCAACCTATTATCTTGTTTTGAGTGTCTCTGTTGTTGGCTATCGGTTCTCTCTCTTCCATCCCTTAGCTCAATACCTAGGCCCGATACTCTATAAGATATCCAAGCTCTGGGTGGTGTGTTCTCCAAGATTCGTGTATGTACGACCATAAACATATCTCGCTTTGTAGGCATGGATCTACAAGAAAGGGAAAACATACATTCTTTTCTAGAAACTTCACCAGAAGTATGGAGACGTGGTCAGGATAGGTTGGTTAAATATTTCTCGTCATTACATAGTCATGGATTTGAATGACCTTGCGTCGTTTATCAGGGTCAAACGAACTTTTCATTCGCGACGTATAGGTTATCGTACCACCCTATGGGACGAACGGTTTATCCAAGGGACTTCGTAAGCTTTTCTGATATTTATTGTATCTCGTGCAGTACTCCTTACCAAACTCTCGTGTAGGCCACGAAGATTTATCGGAGAATACTATGATAAAAAACAACTCTTGTCGATATCCGCGATCGTAAAGTGCACATGCGGCGGAGAGTCTATTGGCAACGAGGACTCAACACAACGGCAATCAAAGGCTATGAACCAATTATCACCCATAGGGTCACACTGCTCGTTGAACGGCTTGGGAAATGCGTGGGATCTACTGTCGATCATCTATCCATAATGTTGAATTACTTCTCGTACGTTCTACACTGTTCGCCGACGCGAGCCTCGAACACTTAATAAGACTTGAACACAGACATGACTTCACGAGCGAAATAGCGTAAGATTCTCCCTATTCTCTTTCCAATCTTTGAGACATCTGAATAATTCTTTTCGATTCAAAGATTTGGCGCTGGTAGTGAGATGCTTCGAGAAGGAGATGTAAAGGGACTTTGGAAATTTCAAAATGATGGCATCAAGTACGTCTTTAATATTTATTCCTCCGGAGAGACATATGAGCGCATATTTTATTCTATAGCTCTGGGGCACTCTTTGGTCGTGTACCATGGTTACCTCCGTTCGTGTCCTTCTTCTTCGGTCCCACAGACGATTCGAAGTTTCGTAAGTACGGCAGGGAGAAAGCTGAGAAACGACGAAACGAAGGTTCACAAACAAAGGTTTGTTTTATCACTTGGTAATACTGTTTCTTCCACTTTCTACATATGCGTCCCTCATCACACCCAACTCCTCTTTTAAACCTAGATTGACAAGGGTGATATCGATATGTCGAAAAACTTTTGTGACAGGCTCAGACACTACTGCAACCGTCCTCGGCAATCTGTTCTTCTTCCTCATGTCAAATTGTCAAGCGTTTGCAATTTTGCTAGCAGAAGTGGACAAATTTTATCCTCCAGATGAGGATGGTTTTGAGCACCAACTTCCACGGAGATATGCCCTACTTGTCCTTGAAGCATGTCAGTGATAAATTTCACTCATCCTCTTTCGCAGTTATGATTATTTACTTTTATGCTACCCAACAGCAATGAATGTCCGTGTTTGCTTCCTCCCGTTCCATCTGCAAGCCAACGGGCATGTTACAAAGGGATGAGGTCGAAAATGATAGGGTCCTAGAAAGTAAACACCTCTCTTTTTATTCATTAAATTTATAATATGCACAGCTACAGCCATCATGGCTAATTTCCACTCCATCTATCATGACCCACGATGCTTCTCCCCAGGCACAGGACGTGTTCTGGCCCGAACGATGGCTTATTGCAAAGAAAAACAGACTATGTCGCCCTCCCTTCATCCCTCATCTTCGGCTTCGCTTAGCCGTCCAAAAGATTTTGTGCATAACGCGGACGCGTTCGAGCCGTTCTCATATGGGCCGGCGAACTGTGTCGGCCAAATTCCTTGTTGTGCAAGAGATCGGGATCCTCGTTTGCTGTGTGGTGCAAAAGCTAGAACTGAGATTTGCAGGTATGAGAGCGGAAAGTGGCTTGAGGATTTGAAGGAACACACGAGACCCTGACCAGAGGACGTTTTTGCCCACTGTTGCCCCAAGAAATTAAAAGGAGTATGCGTGAGTGTTCATCACTGGTGACTTTTTGCTCTGTAAGTAGTATGTGATTTTCTCTCATCCCGTGTATACCAAATGAATCAAAGTAAATAACAAAACATCCATTGCAGGTTGGATTGGCATATATATCCGGGACTCTACGGTTATCTCAAAATAATCCGAGCCCAAGACAACCCGGAGAGGCAACTTCCAAGTTCAATGTAAATTCAATAGGACGCAGGCAGATCGCGCGATCTTTGTGAACCTGAGAAGAATCCGCTTGCAACTGTACTGGTGAGAAGGGCGACAGAATTTTGAACTTGACTTCTGTCGACCTGCTGGCATAGTATGGTGTCTCCCAGCCTCAAATGTTTGACCGTTACTCTCTCTCCTTGCCCCCGACCAATGAATAACCCCGAATATGACTACGGTAGTAGCACATAAACCCGCTGAACGACAAGTTACGAAGATGCTTATCTTCGGTTCCGATCGAGATCACAGACGATAAGCTTCCAAGAATGAAATTTGACTGATGCCCATGTGCCCCGAGTCGGTCTTCAAACAAATTGAACGCGATTAGTTGTAATGGAAAGGGAGATTTTGGCAAAACAATGGTAAACGCAAAGGAGGCTTGAACGAGCTAAAAAAAAAACACCTGGTTAAATATCCCAAGACTGAACGTGACAAACCGGAATTCGTTACGGATAAAACAAACCACCCTCACTCCCTCTGCTTTACAACCAAATGCAAACACCCTCTCACAAATAACGCACGACTGTTCGTATCATCAAAGCACTGTTCAGGCCTTACCCATCGTGATCCGCAAACTCCATATCCAGCTTCTGCACCATATAACACACCAGAGTCTTCATCTCTTGCAGAGCAAGGAATTCACCGACATAGTTTTCCGGACCGTATGAGAGCGGCAAGAATGTGTCCACGTTGTGGATGTAATTTTTCAGCCGTGTTATTGGGCCTGGGGGTGGATGGCGGTGACGGGAGGGTGGCATAGGTCTTGTTTTCAGCGATGAGCTCATCGTTCGGGCTAAAACATTTCTGAATCGTGGAAAAAGTTCCGTGGATCACGGTGGATGGCGTAGGTGTTGGCCCGAGACCGCTGTTCCTTCCGGGATGTAGCTGTGCATATGAGGAAAATGGTTGAATAGAGGACAGGGCAGAACGAACGATTACTTACTAGGAACCTTACATTTTCGCGCCCATCCCTTTGTAGCAAGCTCGTTGGCTCCCTGCTGGGACGGCGGGGAATAAATGCAATGATTCGGTGCTGTGGAATAACAACGAAACCAGGCATTCGTGAGTGTGAAATCGGAATAAGCTAGATATGTTGCTGATTACTTTGCCGCGCGGCCAAGCAATAAGGCATATCTCCGTGGAACTTGGTGCTCAAACCGTCCTAATCTGTGGGATGACTCCTCTACTTTAGCTTTTAAAAGTACGTAGGCTTGGCGGTTTGTCACGATGTAGAAAAACAGGCAGCTGGGAGCCAAGGTTGTCGCGTCTGAACCTTTCAAGAACCATTATTCTACAACGTAATTCGTGAAAACCACTAGTTCGAGCTTACATGCAGTAACGGCCAGCCTTACGTCCGAGACTACTTGTTCCAGGGCAGGAGGAATCCACTCTTGGTCGAGGGTACAGTACTGACTTGGAGTTGTTTGCGGGCCGGTGCAGCGGAATGCTGGCCCGGTACTATATAAACATTCGTCACTGTGATGACCTCATCATTACCGACTTGAATCAGCGACCACTTTTCGTTCAAGAATGCACAGTTTGTAAGATCTAGGAAGTTATTTGAAAGCTTGGAGTAGCGAAGAGGATATCTTGGAGTCATGTAACGACATCTTTTTACTGTTATCGTCCCGTCCGCATTGTCTAAACGACCAGGAGAGCAGCGGTCTTCTTGGGTTCGAAGCTCGCTCTACTTGGACGATCTTATTCTGCTCATGAGGTTGAGGCACAGGCAGAGAAATTCTGTCAATTCCTCGGCTGCATTCCAGGCACGTATTTCACCGTAGTTGTGTGCGCTATTTTCCATTAAGTATTCAGCCCTTTGTTTCGCTCATCACTGGGTAACATATATCCTCACGAATTCTTTCTCCGAGTGATTCTTTGAAACCGAAAAGATCTGCATCTTGCAAGCAAGAATGTTTAACGAGGAATAGGTCGTCGCCTTTTCGTCGAGTCCGAGCACTGCTCCTGGAGTCACCTCGGACTTCAACTCTTAAGAGATCATGTGTTTGCTTCGCATCAAGTAGTACGCTCGCCTTCCGCCAACCCTTGCCTCATCGAGAAGGCTAGGAAAGGATATTACTCTGTGTGCGAAGAGTCGCTCCGCCGGTCGAACCGAACGATCTCCCTCAGCATCTCGTGTATATAGTGCGGGTTGAATGAGACATGCATCTTCAAGTTTGGGAATAGCCAAATGTTGTCGTCGCGTAGTGATATTGCTCACCTCAAAATACAATATTCTGCCGACAGCTTCAACCGTAAGACGACAGTATGCACAATTACAGGCGGAACGAGATAAACGGACAGTAGAGCTGAAGCATGAAGAATAACACCTATTGGTCAGACATCAAGCACTACAAGTAGACTCTGCCCACCTGAATGGATGGCTCACAGAATATATTTACAACAAACGCACATGGGTCTACTCTGCGCTCAGGCAAAGCGCGATGCACACAAAGGGTTCAATTCAGTTCCCCCAAACCACGACGCCATTCTGAATCCTTTACGACATTGTGTTGTCGACTGTTGCAACACATCGTGTTCATGGTGAGATTTTGTTAAATGAGCCCGATAACACAAAGATAGTTTCACAAGGATAGAGGCGACACCGATCTTCTACTTCTACAAATTACCCACCAGAGAACCCCGCGCTTAATCAGGGGTTATCTCCACGGCGATAATGTATTTTGACGAACGTTGGTAGGCGTAAGCATACGGAAGCTTTCACTGAATAACTAACATTTGCTTGTCAGCAACTCTTGTCTGGCCACGGCGCAAATCCTACCATAATCATTTGGTCGTATAAATTTGAACTCGGCAGGGAAGTGAAGGTTTACGCACTGGATAAACGAAACTGCTTGTAATTTTGATCAAACCAGGATTTGACGAGATAAGACGTGCTGCGCTCCAGCGGCGATTCAGACCACTGAAGGGGCAAGATTTAGGCCCTGCAAGAACCTGGACCCAAAGCTACTCCATCATTGAAGCATCAAGCAGACAGAGCGCCCAAAGCCTTGACGAACAGAAAATATAGTCCTATCCAATGCTGTGTCCTCCTCACTCCATCAACGCAGCGAGGAAGCCATTTCTCCAGGCTTCCATATACTTGAACCGTCCGTTAGTATAGCGGTGCCTAGGGAGTATCGTTACCAGGAAAAGTAAGAGAGCCACATGTCGTCCTCAAAATCAGCTGTTATAAGTATATGATCTGATACATCAACTTGGTCCTCCTCGGTCTCCATTTCGGCGAATCTTCAGGTACCACAAGAAGCTGCAATGATCAAATGTGCAAATGCGCTGCCTGGGCATCTCCAACTCAAATCATCCCGGAGAACGATATTGATTCATCCTTTTTAGATACACAGCTTCAAAGCTTGAGGCTTGTCGATAGAGTAGTCACGGAATCATGGATCCGCTTATTCTGGATTGACTGTGAGAGTCGGAGAGTCCGATTATGATCGATCGTTGGGCTGCGCCCGATGAGTAAGCATTGCGGTTGTGTACAGCTATTCCGCCCTGGCAGATCGTGGGAGCTCCGATGACCGTTTTGTCTACATGCAGCAAAGAAAGGTGGGGTATACTGCTAGCAGGCGCAGCCGGTGTTAAGATACAAAGACAAGACATGCTGAGTATGGGTTTTTTTACAAAGATAAGCACTGGACGTCGTGACGTTAGTAGTTTCGTGTATTTAAAGCACAGCTGTTGTTCTTACCCAAGTGAGAACATCACAAGTATATAACTAGTAAAATAGAAGTGAGCAGTAGTACTAGCGAGCAGAGGGTTAGAATCTGAACGTTACTTACTTCCATGCCGTCGCCAGGAATGCTTTCGTAACAACTACTCGTAGTGATGGGGACAAGCGAAAGATTCATAAATTTGAATGGGACGCACATTCGAAACCAACACAAAAAATCCATCAAAACATATCCCTTGATGTGCCTACAATGTGACTACTTGCAACAAGCTGAAGGAGGCTCCTCGTTGCGGAATGCCACTAGAACTTCATCATAATCGCTTGATTGTGCGCGACATCTGCGTCCCTTGCCATCATTATAGCTAAATAAATCAATTGAATGGCAGAGAGATTATTAGGTACCATTGTACGTTGGGGACCGTTGATGATCGCAGATTACATTTGGATGCTTTAATCCACGAACAAGCAGTACACTGATTTTGCCCATGAGCTATCCGAGTGGATTGGCAGAACAATGAGGAATGAATTGACCCATGCGCAGTCGAGTGAATGGTAGACCTTGGCGTGACGCGTACCAAAGCCGCGTGATCGATTAACCGGTGCTGCTGCGCCACCAAACATCCAGGAGGCTGTTACCGTCGGATTGGTCGGAGTCTGCTATTAATTACCTTGGCAAGCCAACATCCAGTCCACTCTTTCCCCTCATGATCTCAATAACTTGGTCGCTGGTGACCCTTTCCTTTTTGTCTTTTGTTGTTGCAGACCCCCTACACATTCCCATTGTTCGAAGGAGCAGTTCCAGATCCATTGAAGACTATGGCCATGCCGCCGACAACCTGCGAATGAAATACGGATATCAACCCTCCTCCAGCAGGAAACGTCAACACTCCGTTGGTATTCCCATAATCAACCAGGTATGTCGATATCATGTACGATCAAACTTGCAATCTAATATATACCACCCACCCACAGGGCGGAGACACATCTTATCTCGCGACTGTATCAATAGGAACTCCGTTAGACCGCTACCTTTCATTCGACCAGCAAATTCACTGACGTGTCATTTCACAGTCCTCAGAGCTTCCATGTGACTTTGGATACGGGCTCGTCCGATTTGTGGATTGTGGATTCTGCCTGTGGTGCCTCTTGTTCGATTAGTGCTCCTGGTTTTAACGCTGCCGGTTCCAGTTCTCTTAAAGAAAGTACCACTCAGACTGGCGCTCCCGCAACCGTCACTATAGAGTACGGCTCTGGCGCAGTTGCAGGAACTCTGGTTAGCGATACCGTTTCGATGAGCGGTTTCCAAGTCACCCAACAGTCGTGGCTTTTGGTCGAGAAAACAACCGCAAACCTGCTCACAGGTTCCGATGCTGGTCTCATGGGACTTGCTTTTCAAGCACTTGCCAATACTGGAGCTCCCCCATTTTGGCAAGCCCTCACATCTGGCAACCAATTGAGCTCACCAGAAATGTCGTTCTGGATCAACCGGTGGTCTGGCAATCCAAATGCGCCAAATGAAGTCTTTGGAGGCACCTTCACCCTAGGTGGTACCAATTCATCTCTATACAAGGGTAGCATAGAGTACTTGGATTTGGCCAGTTCCAGTCCGCACGATTATTGGTTATTGGATGTTACCGGTAAGTCATGTCTACAGAAATTTTGCGCCCATCATGACCCGTCTTTCAGCGGTCGATGTACAAGGAAAGGCGGTCAACATTACAACCGCATCTGCAGCCATTGATACAGGAACCACTCTCATTGGCGCTCCCACCACTGCTGTGCAGGCTATTTACGCTGCAATCCCTGGCTCTCAGCCTCTTACCGGTCAGCTGCAGGGTTTCTATGCGTACCGTGCGTATCGAGGATTTGGTTTATTTGTTGTCTAACCTTGTTCGCAGCTTGTCAAACGACGGTCCAAATCTCGATGTCCTTTGGAGGTAGTTCATGGCCTATAAATTCTACTGACATGAACTTGGGAGCAGTCAGTCCTTCTTCCAGTCAATGTGTAGGGGGTATCTTCGATCTTGAGACTGGTTCGAGTATTGGAGTTGGTGGTGGAGCCCCGAGCTGGGTCGTTGGCGATACTTTCCTGGTATGGTTAGGACACTCGCTTCCCGTACATCTCCTTATCTTTCTTCCGACAGAAAAATGTGTACTCCGTTTTCCGGTCCAACCCCGCATCCGTTGGGTTCGCACAACTATCTAATGCTGCTGGCGGATCTTCAGGTAAGCTGTGGTCGCCATGATATCTGCGTCGCGTACAAAGCGCGTTTTTCCGTCCTAACTGACTGTCTCTTCTTTGACATCTCCTAACTCTGATCATTCTGCCTTTTTTTTACGAATCCGTCGAAATCAGGTTCCCCGGTCTCTGGTACCAATACTGGATCTGGATCCACGTCCTCGACTACACCTTTATCGAGTCGTGAGTAGTCCTCATACCTTGTGGTTTGATATTTCATGATTCCGTTACCAGATGGAGTGGCCTCTGCTTCTGTGTCTTCTTTGTGGTCTTTACTTACGATAGTCTTGGCGCTGGCTTGGATTTACTGTTGATTTTGGACAATTTCGGATTATTCGTGTTTCTATCTTAATTTGGACTAACACTGTCGGGCTTGTGCTATACACAACATAGACAAATATCTTTTGGAGCTATATGGCATATCGTTGCTTTAATGTGTCTATTTTATATTTGGGGGCTGAAGCTGCCTGGTTTGCAAACCATGGATGGTGCATTTCACGACGCCTACCAATAAAAAGATTCAACCCAAGATTTGGATTATTGTTCGAAACGGTTGTATTATGTCCCTTGTACTAGCATTGTCAGCCATGTGAAAGTAAGAACGAATTCCTTGGACGTGAGAACCAAGTGAGAACGAGCGAACAAGTGTTCTTCATTAGGACTGATCATGACTCCGAGTTGATCAAACTTTCGTTAGCCGGCCGCCCATCACAAAATTGCCCATAGTATCAGCGTTCAAGCTGCCACAGTCTGCAAATTTGTTTCTTCGAAAAGCGAACTATACCCGTACGCCCTTTAATCTACATTGCGTAAACTTGCGCTCAAGTTCTTCCTCCACATCATTAGAGCAGGCTTCCGGGCATTAATAAGGTGAGCGTAGTGCTGGTCGATTATATCTGCCGAGCCTCTGATAGCTTTGACAGATTTGTTCGTCATGATCCCAGTAACTCGAGCGCTGGTGGTTCTTTCGTGTTTGGCTTTTGTCGTGGCGGAACCTTTACACATTCCCATTGTCCGAAGGAGTAGTAGCAAGAAGACCCTCGAAGACTACCGCCATGCCGCCGATAGACTGCGAATAAAATATGGGTATCAACCCGTTTCCAGCAGGAAACGCCAACACTCCGTTGATATTCCTATGATTAACCAAGTATGTTGATATCATGTACGATCAAGCTTGTCATCTTATACTATATACACCGACAGGACGGAGATTTGTCCTATCTCGCAACATTGTCGATAGGAACCCCGTCAGACTACTACTGCTCCTCATTCAACTCACTATTTTGCTGATACGTCGATTCCGTAGTCCTCAAAACTTCAATGTGACCTTGGATACGGGTTCGTCGGATTTGTGGGTCGTGGATGCTGCTTGTGGTACCTCTTGCGGAGCCGGAGCCCCTGGGTTCAGCCCTTCCCATTCGAGCACTCTTAAACAGAGTACGACTCAAACCGGCGCTCCCGCAACCGTTACCATTCAGTACGGCTCTGGCGCAGTTGCAGGGTATTTGGTTAGCGATACCGTTACGATGAGCGGTTTCGAGGTTACCCAACAGCCGTGGGTTTTGGTCGAGGAAGCGACGGCAAACCTAATTTCAGGTTCCAATGTTGGCCTCTTGGGTCTTGCTTGGCAGTCACTTGCAAGTACTGGAGCTCCTCCGTTTTGGCAGTCTCTCACGTCCGGTGGCCAATTGACCTCCCCTGAAATGTCCTTCTGGATCAACCGAGCGCCTCTTGGTTCATCCTCGCCTGGCGAAGTCCCTGGGGGCACCTTCACCTTAGGTGGTACGGATTCGTCGCTATACACAGGTAGCATAGAGTACATGAACTTGGTCGGCTCCAGCTCGCATGATTATTGGTTGTTGGATGTTAGCGGTAAGTCATATCTACAGAAAGGTTACATTGATCATGACCTGCCTTTCAGGCGTCAAGGTTCAAGGAAAGAGTGTCAACGTTTCAACTGCATCTGCAGCCATCGACACGGGGACTACTCTCATTGGTGCCCCCACCGCTGCTGCTGAGGCTATTTATGCTGCAATTCCCGGTTCACAGGCTCTTACCGGTCAAGATAAGGGTTTATATGCGTATCGTACGTATCTCGAGGATTTAGTCTAGCGGTTGTCTAACGTCATTCGCAGCTTGTAATACGCAAGTTTCAATCTCGATTGCTTTTGGAGGCAGTATGTGGCCAATAAACCCCATTGATATGAACCTGGGAGCAGTCACTTCCACGTCCACTCTATGTGTAGGAGGTATCTTCGACATCACTGCTGGCACGGGTATTGGAGTTGGTAGTGGAGTCCCGAGTTGGGTTGTTGGCGATACGTTCCTGGTATGGTTCAGATAATTCACGACATGCTATTTTCTGCTCACCTGTTTTACTACAGAAAAATGTTTACTCCGTTTACCGGTCCAACCCTGCTTCTGTCGGGTTCGCACAACTATCCAGTGCTGCCGGCGGGTCTCCAGGTACTTTTCAGTCATAATCGTATTTGCATTGCGTACTGACCGCTTGTTTACTCTCAACTAACAGGCTCTACTACCCCTGGTCCATCCACTGCTACGACACCATCTACCTTCTCTGCGACTCGTCCTTCGGAGTCCGGTTCCAGTGTCCTTGGTAGCCTCACTGGATCTGTACCCGCTTCAGAGACCACAGCTACTCCGAGTCGTGAGTTGGTTGTCGTATCTTACAGTCTGGGTATCTGATAATTTTGTCCCTAGATGGAAATATTGCTGCTTCTGCATCTGCTTTGTTGTCTCTGTTTGCAGCCATGTTCGCGTTGGCTTGGATTCGTTGCTAATTGCGGAACATTTTTGTGTGTTGCTCTCTCACTTTACCATCGCCCGACGCTCTTTTCTTGTGCTATGGATATTACACAACTATCATTTTGGATAAATATCTATTTGGAGCCGCGGGTTATTAAATATTTATTGTTTTAATGGGTCTGTCTATTTCTTGCGTGGGGGACCGATGCTTGGTTTGTGGATGATGTACTTGACGTTTTTTTGCCTGAATCCATTTTTACCCATGCTTTCAACTTGTTTGGACAGTTCGTAGTCACGAATGAAGTGTTTTTATCTGCTTGAGTGTTTGCGTTTAGCGTACAGCCGCCAATGATTACTACTGCTCCAATGACAAATCTACTAGTAGACCTGTACTATTGTTGCCATATCTTCAAGTGGGTCGCCGATCTACATAATAAAATGCAGAGCCTGAGAAAGAGAAATAGAGGGGCAGGCTTACATGAGTAGTAGTGGCGACAACTGGCACAAAAACACTAAAATCTGTCTCGAAATAAAGGCTACGCTCATACGAATTTCCTGAGTTCACGTATTATCTCGACAACGAACCGATAAGAGAATTAACTCAAGCAGAGTATGATTTAGTCTAGCTGGGTAGTTGCGGTTTTACTACACAGCAAGGTCAAGAAGTATCGTGTGCGCGATAACCAAACAACGGTTTCAAATCAAGTCTGCAAAAAGGAAATAAGGCAGCACGCGTGGGAAACAGAAATCTAAACAACCACCGTGAAAACTGTTTATAATTACTGTAGTAGCCTCAAGTCATTTAGAGCACAGGCTGCCGGCATTAAAGTAGGAGAGATGTCAGTCGATTAAATTTGCCGATGCTCTGACAGCTTTTTGACAGAACGCCTTCTCTCTTTGTTTTCGCCATGATCTCAGTGACTCGAGCGCTGGTGGTTCTTTCATGTTTGGCTTTTGTCGTGGCGGAACCCCTACATGTCCCCGTTGTCCGAAGAAGTAACGCGAAGACCGTCGAAGACTATGGTCATGCCGCTAATAAACTGCGAATGAAATATGGGTTGATATCAACCCGTAGGCTCCAGCAGGAAACGTCAACAATCCGTTGATATTCCCTTGATCAACCATGTATGTATGTTAAATCACGTATTATGATCAGGCTTATCATCTTATGTATACTACCTACAGTACGGAGACTCGTCCTATTCCGCAACGATATCGATAGGGACCCCGTCAGGCCACTGCCTCTTACTCAACTCACTATTTTGCTCATACGTCGGTTCATTAGTCCTCAAAACTTCAATGTGACTTTGGATACTGGTTCGTCGGATTTGTGGGTTGTGGATTCTGGCTGTAGTTCCTTTTGTTCAGGCGGTGCTCTTGGGTTCAGCCCTTCTCATTCGAGCTCTTTTAAAACAGAGCACGACTCAAACTGGGGCCCCCGCAACAGTTACCATACAATACGCGGTCGGGACAGTCGCAGGGTATCAGGTTAACGATACCGTTTTGATGGGAGGTTTCAAGGTTACCCAACAACCTTGGATTTGGTCGAGGAAGCGACGACAAATCTACTTTCAGGTTCCGACGTCGGCCTCATGGAACTTGCTTCCAAGCACTTGCAACTACTGGGGCTGCTCCGTTTTGGCAGTCTCTCACGTCCAGTGGCCAATTGGCCACCCCTGAAATGTCCTTCTGGATCAATCGAGCGTCTATAGATCCAAATGCGCCTAACGAAGTCTTCGGGGGTACCTTCACTTTAGGTGGTACCGATTCATCTCTATACACAGGAAGCTTTTGGGTACAACGTGGTTAGCCCTAATTCGCATGGTTTTTGGTTATTAGAGGTTAGCGGTAAGTCATGTCTACAGGAAAGGTAAATTGATCTCATGACCTGCCTTTCGGGCGTCAAGGTCCAAGGACAAAGTGTCAATGTTTCAACTGCACCTGCAGCCATCGACACGGGAAATACTCTCATTGGCGCCCCCGCTCCTGCTACTCAGGCTATTTATGGTGCAATTCCTAGTTCACAGGCTCTTACCGGTCAAATGAAGGGGTTCTATGCGTATCGTGCGTATCTCGAGGATTTGGTTTAGCAGTTGTCTAACGTCATTTGCAGCTTGTGATACGCAAGTTTCAATCTCTCGATTGCTTTTGGAGGCAGTATGTGGCAAATAGTCCCCATTGATATGAACCTGAGAGCGGTCAGCGATACATCCAATCTATGTGTAGGAGGTATCTTCGACATCGCTACTGGCTCGGGCGCTGGAGTCAGCAGTAGACTCCCGAGTTGGATCGTTGGCGATACTTTCCTGGTATGGTTAAGATACTTCACGACATGTACTCTCGGCTCACCTATATATTCCGACAGAAAAATGTTTACTCCGTTTTCCAGCCCAACCTGCTTCTGTCGGCTTCGCACCACTATTCGGTGCTGCCGGCGGGTCTCCAGGTATTTTGTGATGTTTGCATTGCGTACTGAACGCCTGTTCAAACTCAAATAACAGGCTCTACTACACCTGGCCCATCCACTTTTGCTACCCTTCCTTCTACTTATCCTTCAGAGTCCGGCTCCCAACTCCTCGGAAGCGTCACCGGAGCTATACCCGCTCCCAAAACCACATCTACATCGAGTCGTGAGTTTTCCGTGACGCGTCCTTTGCAGTCTTGTATCTAACAATTTTTTCCCAATGGAAGTGTATCACTGCTTCTGGGTCAACTTTGTTGTCTTTATTTGCGGCTTGGATTCGTTGTTGATTCTTGCTAAACCCGACACTCTTTCCTGTGCTATGCTACATCTACATTCCCAACTATCTTTTGGATAAATTTCGATCTGGAGCCATGGGTCAAATGTCTATTGTTTTAACGGGTCTATTTCTGTGTGGGATATATCCTTTGTTTATAGTTCAAGGATGAAGTACTTACTACGATTACCCTAATCCATTTTACTCATGATGTTTTCCGCTGAGGATTCAAAATTGACCTGTAGAATGTACATTCTGTCCTCTGAGTGCTGGGCGTTCGTTGCGTTTAGTATACAGCGCCATGACCGCTTTAATGATGCATCTAGTAGATCGTGTTTTCTGATCGTGAGAATGTACATTGTATTGTTGGTATTGAAACATGGTCTATGCAAAACTGTAGGACAATCTATGAACTGAAGCATGAGTGAGTCGCCTGCCGACGTAAAGTGTAGAGAAAGAGGGCCAGGCTTACATGATAGTTGCAACAAGTCGTCGTGTATGGGCCATATGTCTGAATTCTGTCAGATAGATACCTATGGGAGGAACGCTTGATGAGATGCATGTTGGGTTGCTGTGAGACGGGTTTCGTTACCTTGCCAGGTTCCAAGATTAAGTTTTCCGTCTGTTATGGGGATTGAGATAGTGGACCCGATTAGAGAGGCTTTGGTGTGAGATACGCTGTTGATATGGGGATGTAACTGTGGTTAAGATCGATACTGAGATTGAGATTGATACGCACGAGTCGCTGTGAGGTGAGGCCGGGTGAGTTACGGTCCGATTTTGTGGATTGATTGAGTGAACTTACTCGGGGCCCTCATCTGTATGTAGCCAGTCAAAGTCCTCTGGGACGACTTTATCGAGAACTTTGTCCATATCTAATTCTGTCGCGATCAGTGTCTGTTCGAGATATGTTTGTCACGGAGGGTTTCACGACCTTTTCGGACATCTATAAGGAGGTAAGGGTACGGTTGGTACAGGTGGAGATAGTGATATGATACTAGACATGCCTGGGTCACAGTTCTCATTAATAGTCAAGGCTGCAGAGGTGTGCTGGCTGAGGGAAATAGTCAGTGTAAAAAAGTCGACACACAAAGGGTGTACCGCAAGAAATACTGAACATGAACAGGAACAACATCCCCGCCTGGCCATACGCAGCTGATTTTAGTGGTTATCGGAGATAATGGTGGGGGGGAAGGCATGCGGACCTGTATGCCGTTTAGTCCAGGTTGGATGTTTCGGACGACTTCGTTTGTGACGAGATGGCAGCCTTTGCTTCGTTTTGCGAGGGTGAAGGTTGTTTGCCAGCCCATGGTAGATGATGTCGGGTGGTACTGGCCGTGAGAATTCCGAGTCTTCGAGTGACTCCGACGCGATAGTTCAAACGTTCAACAGTTCCATCTTCACCCATGTCTGATAGTCAGCTACTAGAAGGTATCAGGTCTCTTTGAACAGTTCTTTAATTCACAATTTCGTTTTCGAGGTGTATGAGAGCTACACCTCGAGGAAGTTTAGCTATCCTCTCTCCTGATGGCGGTGTTTTTTTTTAATGCGGCATGGACCCTGTCGATGTCGTTCCACAAGATCATATTGACTTGGAGTAGGTAAAGCTTCCTTCCATTTTGTTGAGCAATGGTGATTGACAAGTCATTAGGGAGCTTGGATGTGCAATCTTGGTCGGGCACTTGTGACTGGACGACTCCTTCAAGAAGTTCGACCTCATCTGTCGTTCGGTTGCCTGCTGAAATGCCAAGAATTATAGCCTAATCTAATTCTCCAGTTTGTCCAACTCGTCGTCGACAATACGATCACGGAAAGAACGTTCGTGTTTGTCACTTAGCAAGAAGTTGTGATTATCCGTGTGTCAATCTTGTAACAGGAGGGCTGTCATTGCGCGAGAAGTTTGTCAGGGTGACAACTACCTGCTGTGCGTACCCCTTCTGTACGTTGTCGTTTGCAGTTACTTACTGACAAACTATTGTGAGAAGCTCAACTACGGTTTGGGTATATCACATCATCACACCAGGCTATGTGTGTCATACTACTCCTTTTTATGATGAGAAGTTTTCTTTTGACATCAGATTGCAAGGCTTGCTCACTTCCTGGCGTTACATATATATATTGACCCTATGATAACGGCCTTTCCGCATATGTTCACTTTTTCCCAGTTGAAAACTGACAGGATCAACTTGGCCAGCTGCCAAATCGACCGCCTTCTCAAACTATATGAATGCGAGTCTGCAATGGAGTCTTGCTTGCTGGTCCCATCCGGAACCGCCATATGTACGGATATGACTGGGATCCAGACTCTTCACCGTCGTCTCGGACTGGGTGGAAATTCCTCTTACACCTCAGCTTGATGCGCCCGGTGTTGCACCAGGTACAGAAGTATCGCCTGGAATTTCCAGCTCGTCTCTTCTCTCGGTCTATCGACTAGCAGTGATCTAATAGCAGAGAGTTTGACAATGGTGAAGATGCACTCGGCTTGTACTATATGTGCAGTCCTTATATACGCATTCCCGGAGTTCAGGTATTATCCCGATAACGAACCGGCGATAAGAGAATTAACTCGGGCAGAGCATGAGTTATTCCAGTTGGGTATTCGACCTTACGCAGGCCGTGTGCGCCATAACTTGGACCCAAAAGTTTATCAAGTCTGTAAAAAGGAAATAAGGCAGTATGCGTGAGAACAGAAATCCGAACAATCGAGCCGCCACGTTAGGGTTGCCCAGGGCGCGGCTTGGCCTCAACTACACCATCTCTGCGTAGCTTTCTCAACCAGGCGTACCCGCTTGTGCGAGTTGGAAGACGGGAGAGCACATCCACCATCGAAAAGGCGCCAATATCCCCGTGTCCTGAACGAACAATGTCGGATTCACAGACGGGAAAAACCATTGAGATTGATCTCATAAACGAGGTCGTGACCATTGAGCTTGATGACCTCGAAGCGGACGCCTCGAACATTATTCTTCTGCTACAAGACAGTGATTGCAAAGTTTGGGTCTGGACAAAGTTGGCTGGAGAATACTGGCGTAGAGGGTATCCTGACGAAGCGGAAAAGATTGCCTTAGCTGCAGTCGAAAGTACGTTCCCACATCTTGTTTTGGCTTATGGCGAGGCTAACAATTGGGACAGAACTCCAGGGGTCCGAACCCGGTTCTCTTGCCCCCATTTATTCTTTCTTGGCCGGTGTCCATATTGCTCGGGCTCGGCAAGCTCCAAAACTTATTCTGCCTAATGCGCGTAAGTCTTCTGAAAAACTATCGTCGAACGTGTGTTGATAAGTACATAAAGGGTATGATAAGTTGACGAATGAAAAGTCAAAAGACGAGTATTATAAGGAAGCAACTACCTGCATCAATGCCAGTGGACGAGCTTTAGGCATAAGCGAAAGTGAAGGAGGAGCTTTGACCTACTTGACCAGAGGTAAGTTATATAGGTGGGTTCGAACTGTTGTGTGATCTAACGTAACATGTTCGATAGGCGTTCATTACCTTGCAATCAGGAATATGGATGAGGCTCTTCGCGCGTTTGATTCGGTATTGGCACTAAAACCTACGAACCTCGTCGCACTATTAGGAAAGGTTCGTCCTTCATTCTTATTCTCTCTGTGACGGATAACTTAGCAATTTGTGTCAAGGCCAGGATATTTTACGCTCGTCGGCAGTTTTCCCAAGCTTTGAAATTGTTCCAAGAGGTTTTGCGGCTAAATCCAAATTGTCTACCTGATCCACGAATAGGGATCGGTTTGTGTCTCTGGGCTATGGATCACAAGGGGAAGGCGAAAGTCGCATGGCAACGCAGCTTGGAAGTTGTATGTTACTCTTCTTATTTTGACAGATATTCAATATTCAATCTGAAGCTATTCAGAACCCTCATGAATGGTCTGCCCAGCTTCTCCTGGGGCTGGAAGCGATTAACACAAGTAAAAATGAAAATATGGAAGAGAGCGAACGAAGAGAGTCATTCCTCACTGGCACAAAGTTGATCGAAACTTCCTTCAAAGCAAATCAGAAGAGCTCAGCCGCTGCCAATGCGCTTTGCGAACTTTTTCTTCGAAAAGCGAACTATACCCGTGTAAGCATTTTGCATAGCATACCTTGCGGTGTAGTTTCCTCACTATAGCAGGCGTTAAAACTGGCGGAGCGGACGATTCAGTTTGCAGATACTCTGACGGTGTTGACAGACGGATATATCAAAGCCGGTAGGGTTTGTCACGCCGAAGGTTCTCTTATGGAAGCAACGAGGCACCTCAGTGATGCCAGCAAGGGTCCGTCGATGAACGCGATCGCTAGCATCGGCTTAGCACAAATGCAGATGAAAAATGGTACATAATTCCGATACGTAGCCTGATTATCTGCTCACTTTTCCTTAGATGAGATGGCGGCAGCAATACACACCCTGGATACATTACTGCAGCCTCCTAATCCCCAGCGTTCTGTAGAAGCTACAGCCATGCTTGCCTCCCTCCGTGCCAACCCCAGACCTGGCGTTTCTACATCCGAGGTAACCAAAGAGAAAGCCCGAGCACGCGAACTCTTCGAAAGAGTAATCAAAGCCCTAGAGTTGCCGGAAGATCTTCAGCGGCGGCCATCGTCGTCGTCAAATGGTGTATCCGTACAGTCTCGACCCAACAAGTCTGCTCGTAATATTGCTGAAGACATCGACATGCATACCGAGATTGCAAAGCTGTGGCAAGGCGAGAATCCCGAAATTATGACTCTGGCTATAAAAGAGGCACTGCGGATCAACGAAGCTTCTAGTAGCGGAACTGTCGACCCCAGGTTGATGAATAATCTAGGGGTTTTACGACATATAGATGCAGACTTCGTCGAAGCTAGGACCATGTACGAATTGGCATTGACCAGAACTGCAACCTCGGGATTCCAGGACGACGAGCTTGGGGAAGCCGTCGCGACTACAATTCTGTACAATCTCGCCAGAGTTTACGAAGATCAAGGCGAAATAGACATAGCCAGGGAAGCTTATGAGAAGCTGCTTTCAAGACACCCAGAATATGTCGATGGTAATATCCTTCCAGTCCCTTCCATGTCAATATCTAATGATATTCGCAGCAAAAATTCGACAAGCGGACATGCTTGCAAGTCTGAATCGAAGTAATGATGCCCATGACCTTCTCAAACAGGCATTGTCGTCCCAACAAAATAACCTCAACGTCCGAGCTATCTACACGCGCTTCCTCATCCAGTCGAACCTCCCTAAAGCAGCCAAAGATTTCGTCTTCTCTACGTTGAAAGACCATGACAAACACGACGTCTATTCCCTGTGTGCAGCCGGGTGGATTATGTATCACCAAGCGCGAGAAAACAGAGATAGTTCAGCAAAAGGCATTGAAGAGCGTAAACGTGGTTTCCAGCGCTCAGCAGAGTTTTACGAAAAAGCACTACACCTAGACCCTTTGTGTGCAGTTGCTGCACAGGGACTAGCTATCGTCATTGCTGAAGATGCTTTGGGAACTTTGGGTGGTGGGTTGAGTCTAGGAGGTGTAATGACAGGCGATGAAGGCTTGAATAAGCTGAACAATGCCAGAGATGCCTTGGATGTGTTCGGAAAAGTTAGAGAGTCTGTTAATGATGGGAGTGTCTATTTGAACATGGGGCATTGTTACTACGCGCGAGACGAGTTCGACAGGGCTATTGAAAGCGTGGGTTCCTTTCCCTCTCCTTTGTTCGAGCAGTAGTCGTGGAATGTATGCTGATGGTCTGTTTGCGTAGTACGAGACGGCTTCAAACCGCTTCTATAGCGGACACAATGTCTCTGTCTTATTATGTCTCTGTCGGTCTCACTACGCAAAAGCAAACAAGGACCAGTCGTTCACCGAGATGAATACTGCACTCCGATATGCTCAGACAGTGGGTACACAGTGTGCATTTGTATATTACCACTCACGATTGGGCCACAGGCACTTCATCTGAACCCACACGATAAGGCTGTTTTGTACAACATTGCTATGATAATGCAGAAAGCCGCAGAAATGATGTTTTCGCTGCCCCCCGGGAAACGTCAGATTAAAGATCTTCAACAAGCTATCGATCAAGGATCTCGAGCACAAAAGTGGGGTTTTCTGTCTCTTTCTGTCTCTTTCTGCTTCTCATTGTGTTGTAGATTGTTTGCTTCATTGGCAAGTGCACCAGCTGCTATGCTACCATACAGTCGGGAACTAGCGGACCAGCGACGGAAGTACGGTGATAATATGTTGAGAAAGGCTGAAGAGCATATGAACGGGCAAAAAGTGTTCGAGGCCGAAAAAGCTGAAAAACTTGAAATTGCGAGGAGGAAGAGGCAAGAGGAGAGAGATAAGCAAGAGGCCGCAGAGGTCTGTTTTTATTACATTGTCCTCCTCCGTTGATCGCTCACCTAAACTATCAGAGGGAAAAAATGGAGTTGTTAAGGAAACAAGCGGAAGAGCTGGCTGAGGCGAGGCGGGAGAGTAGAGCCCAGGCGTTGGAGTGGAGCAGAGACATCAAGAATGAGAGCGAAGAAGAAAAAGAGCGGAAGCCTAAAAAGACTCGTAAGGTCAAAGTTGAGGGAGGGAGTGGCGACGAAGTCGAGCAGCCAAAGAAAAAGAGACGCGGGAAGCTGAAGAAGAACGCACAAGAGTCTGGTGACGATAAAGAAGCCTTGTTCACGGACGATGAGGGTGGCGGCGATGAAAAGCCTACAAAAAAGGTGTGTCCTGTCATTTCCCACGGGATAGAAAAAGAACTGACTTGATACCAGCGGACGTCAAAGAAGCGGGTAGTGAGAGATGATGACGATGCTGACCAAACTGCTGCTGTTCCTCGAAAGAAGCAATAGTGAGTTCCACTTACTTATTTTGACACTCTTATCTTGATGGGCCCGACTTCTCGCAGTAAAAGCAAAGATTTTATCTCTGATTCCGATGAAGAAATGTCATGATTAGAACTTATGTATCATCTGCTCCCATATCTATAAGCATATTTGTATTATCATAAATAATGTCTAATTTGTAGTATGCTAGTATGCTGTGTTACTCTTGGAGTTGAGTGAACTCTTCCCGTCTTGTCTACGTTTCCTTTCGACTAAGATGTAGCTGACTGATAAAGAAGTCTTATAAACATGGAGAGGTAAAAACCGAACGTAAAGAAGAACGAACCTATCAGCCGATCCATGATACTGTCGACGACTTCTGGTGCTCTGATTTCGAGGAAAGCGTGCTGCGACATGCGGAGAACAAATAAAAATCTCTTATAATCCTGGTACTGTGCAAGCAGGGTACATCCACCCTTATCGTCTGGTTTGATCAACTAAAGACACGTCAGTTCATGCAATGAGGGGGAGGAAGGGATAAAATCTACAACCTGAAGCTTTCCGCCTTGTGATCTCCAGGTGTACAATGAACCATCCTCGCCTTTGAACGATGCACCGCTAGATGAAGTGACAATTCGTCAGTGTGGATGTCACTTGGACCAATACGAAAGAACCACATACATTCTGTCATCATACTTGATGAAGTCATCGACATCCATCCAAGATCCCTTAAACCTGACCTTTATACCATCCCCTAGGGCGTCCATCTGCTCCTTATCGTCTACGGCGGTGCGGCGGTCGCCATCCTTTGCAGCAATTCTGAACGCTATGCTCTTGGGTTTAAGATTTTTTGGGGATGCATCATGGATCTGTGCGATTGGAATCATCCGCTTGTTATCGTTCATGACGACCCGTTTGTTTATTTTAGTAATGGTAGGCTCCCAGTAGCGAGTGACGATCTCATAGTATACAGTGTCATCCGAGAGGGACATCGTCGTGTTTCTAACACTGTTGGTTGTGAGCTCCATTTTGACGTACGTGGAAGTTAGAGGGGTGGATGTAGAGGTCATTGTGGTATGTTATATATGCGAGGAAAGGAGGTCGAGCGAAAGATCAGTCGCAGTAAAGAGTGATGGGGGTTTGATAGTTTGTACGACAGGGTGTGATTTTTATTCTCGGCCGGAGGTTGTCATGATCAAATTCTTGGACCCACTAAGACTCCAGCTTGCATGCCAACGGCGGAGGTCCACAACTGTGCCTATACCGATAGATATCCGATGGACGGCCAAGGGTCGCATGCATAGCGATCACTATTGCTGAGCGGTAGCTCATGGTGCGGAGGTAGACTGGAAGACAAAAGAAGTAAATGGAGATCATAGATAACGAACAGCTATCATGTCATCCAATAGTTCCCAGCATAGAAAAAGGTGCGAGGATAGACCGTGAATGGTGGATAAGTAGCACTCAGGCAGGGACACGGCGCACCCCCGGAGGATTCTTGTGGGACTTCATCTCCGGAAATGTCACCGATCAGAACAAAAAATGTTCGCTATTTGATAAGGCCTGGATATGTGACGACGATGACTACGCGCGCATATTCGGAACAAGGTCGGGTCTAAATATATCCCGAAATGAACCATTTTTACTATGAAGTAGAAGGCATTAAGAGACGGGGCCTTGCTACACATTCCGCGGGAAGTTCTTGAGGTCCCAAAATCCCACCAGATAGGCAGCATCAGACTGCGCCGATGCAACAAGTTGGATCTGAACCTTAATTAACATCAGGTGAATGACTGGGATCAACTCACGTTACGACAGTGTTTCCATTTTCTACCCAAGCTTGCACAACGACGAGAATGCAACACCGTTAAGCACGTGTGGCCATGACCAGAACCTGTAAGGTGGAGAGACTTAGTTCGCGCGATAGAGCTTCAGAATCACAGCAGACCTGACAAATATTATTCAGAAGAACACTGAGATATATAAGAGATCGTGAAACACGACGCAAGACTGCAGTGGAGTATCGGAATGCTAAAGCCAACTCGGTGCCGAACCTTGTCGATTAGAGTGCAAGGTCGGTCCGAAAACTTGCTTACAGTCAGTCCTTCTAGAGGTCTCTTTCGGATATAGTATGACCCATCAGTTTATAGGTGTTGCGGGAAAAGAGATAGGGCAGGTCTTAATCGAGAAGAGAAACTCACAGCAACTGGGCCCAGGCACCGAGTGAATGATAGAAGAACATGTTAACGCATGCGTTGCGGGTTTCGGAATTGTTTTCACAATAGAAATGAGGCAAGCATATCGAGCCGATTTCTGCACCCCTGGGTCAACAACCAACCAAACGCTACAAACGGGTATCAGCGTTTGAGGCGCAGTGGGATAACGACACAGATCTCCTTGCACCGACGGTTAAGCGTTAAGCCAGGCTACCAAACCTGGTGAAGGGGAAACAATTGTATTACCGCCCAGGCAGGTCCTCGTGTGCGACCCTTTGCCAAACTCAAGGCAGCCCTGCCTGTGTGGTCAGGTGGTGGAAGTTTCGCGCTTGCGATAAGTTTGGAGCGCTGTGAGCCTGTGCAGGACGCCAATGTATCACAAGCAGAAATACCAGAGACTGCTACAGAGCTCATAAGTCAAGAGTGAAATTTGCTCGGTCACTTTAGTAAATTCTTGGCGAGCGCACAGGTTAACGACCGGCATCTAATTGTTTCTATTCACGATAGCAGCGCACTGTTCCCGCGCAAATCCCACATGTTTCAACTCTCCTCCCCCTCGATGACAAGACTGTCGTCAAGCTCTGAT
The DNA here is from genome assembly GCA_003313825.1 of Sarcodon aspratus. Taxonomy (NCBI): domain Eukaryota; kingdom Fungi; phylum Basidiomycota; class Agaricomycetes; order Thelephorales; family Thelephoraceae; genus Sarcodon; species Sarcodon aspratus. The sequence continues at coordinate 27,369 of QLOR01004280.1, read as the reverse complement.
CGTCGTTCTCAAACACAGCTTGCTGGCATTCAAGATGAACTCCGTGATATCAAGCGCGTGCAGACTCAGGGACAGGAAGAGGATCTAAGGATGGCACTTGGAAGGACGATAACAAGAATAGAGGAGCTTGTGGGTTGCTCTTCATGCTATACTACATGATGCTAATTCACCCGACAAGTCTTCCATGCTAACGGAACAATACACTGTTCAAACGGAGATACAGACGGAACTAACTCTGTGCAAATCTAACCTCCAGCTGGCCCTGGCCAATAATGAGATGTTGGAAGAAGCTTTGAAACGGGACACTGCAGGTCGTGGTAAAGATCTAGGTTGGCGGAGGCAACAGCCATCTTCCTCGTCTGAGGCAGAGAGGTCTTCAACAAGTTTTGACACGGATCGACCATCTTTAGACTCCTCTCCCGTGCTACCTGAAGGTGGACCTAATGGAGGAGTAAATCAAGACAATAGGTTTTTCAGATTCAGGTTCGGTAACAGCGGAAGCGGTCGCACTACGCCACAGGCTCATTCTGTCGTACAGAATGGCATTCATCCGTCCCATCTATCTTCAGCTTCGTTGCCGTCGTTAGATCTGTCAAAAGACAAGGAGATGGAGCATTTGACATCAGAGTTGGAACTAGAACGCAAAGCGCACAGGGACATAGTGGATGAGAAAAAGAAGCTGGAGGAAGAACTCGAGTCCTTATCGCAGGCATTGTTTGAAGAGGTCAGCCTTACATTACTTTGATAATCACCTAAGATTCACAGTCGCACAGGCAAACAAAATGGTAGCGGTAGAACGCATGAAACTTGCAGATGTGGAGGCGGAACTTCATCAATTACGTGACGAGAAAGATGCCCTCCGTAGTGCTCTTAGGCTAATAGAAGATGAAAATCGCAAGTTCCTTTCATCCAGAGACCAAGATATTTCCAATGTACCACCAGCTGCAAGAAGTCGAAGTCGAAGTCGAAGTGACTCTCGCGCAAATTCATTGCCATCTTCAGCAGAGCCGAGCTTCTCATCGAAACCTCCATCGCCAGCACCGCGGCCTCACTCAGCATTATCTAACAAACAGTCCTCGGCCTCTTTGTCGACCTCTAGGTCTGCCTCCCCGGAGCCTACGTTTGTAACTCCGAGCATGGGTCCGCTTGACTATGATTCAAGCGACATCTCCCCATGGGCAGAGCCCGAACCCTCTAGGATGACATCAACATCCGAAATTCGCATGTCAACGCTATCCAATGTGGATCCGTCACACTCTCCGACCCCACCTCCCCCAGACGTCCCTCCATGGTCTGCCGGCGTCTCGACCCCCACTCAATCATTAGCGACTCCGAAGTACTCTTTGACAGCTCGCTGGAAACCCTCGTTTCCGCGACAAGACGTTTCTTTACCAACGGTTCCCGGGTCGTCGTAACATGGTTCCTCTTTGCGGCGGACTAACTCTTGTAATTCACTCATGGACTCCCTGCTCGTGCATCTGAAGAAACCCGGGATAAGACGATCCCTTCGCGCTTTTCATGCCATAATGACGTTCGTTGCATAAAAGACGCACCATACCTAGTATCTACCGCAATAGCCTCATTAGTGTTCTGATTGGAATACCTTTTGCTTGTACAGGTAACAAGCTGCATTCATCTATGGCAATATGACTGCATAATGCACACGCTAGTTGAAGGTCATTAACCTGATGAGATCATAGTGTCTGTGCGAGCTTGATTAAATTTATACGCAACGGTGGTCTGGCACAAAACCAGAGACTGTCACCAAGTCTGTCTATACAGGCAGCTTGGATGGAGATGTAACTGTGAGTACTGCTTTATTTTTTGACGCATTTTCATTGAACCGATTACTAAATTTCATTCAAGTGCTCGACAGAAGATTGGATCGGCCTATACTATATGCTAAAAATATCGGCCATCGACAGCATAGAGCTTGTATCCAGCGCTCTCCTGACTTGACCATTCATTTGCATTGCAATATCGATCTCATTTCCTAACTGCATGCGAAGTTTCCCAGGTTTTTCATGTGCCGTTGGCCTTACTGCTATTCAAAATGTGCGTTGTGTTGTTTTTGGGCCCATTCTCGTCATATCATACTAGTTTCTTGGACTACCGGCAGGCTCAGCGATCCCATGGCCTTCGATAGGTATAGAATGCAGTTGGTACTAGGTTTCTATCAAGACATTTACCGGAAAGTTTCGATCTCGATCGTAAAACCGCACTGTCGTTCCTGAAGCTTTACCAAATTATGTGCCAGGCCTGTTAGCTATTTGGATAATCCCTGAACACAATGTACGGCAAGTATACTGTATGTCAAATCGAAGAGGCAGTCCTTTGTCCGTTGTCATCGGGCCTGGGCATAGACTGGCGAATCCTCGACAAATCGCACGAAATGAGACGATCAGGACGAAATGTCAGTTCTGCCTCCTTCGACTTCATGCGCTCCACGTTCTCCAAAGGAATTTGAGAGGTACTTTTCAATTTTCGACTACGTGCACGAGTCATAAAGGACCAACTACAAACAGAAGGAAAAACAAGCAAACAAAGACCAATTGGTTTAAACAGCAGTTACTGGAGGTTCCGACTAGGCGAAGACAGGCTAAGAAAACAGAGAAGAGAAAAGCAAAATGAACAGGACAGTGGACCTAAATTATGTGAGACTGTTTAGTTCAAGGCACGGGATGAAGATAATGCAGGATGGTAGGAGAGAAAAGAGTGCAAGAGATAAGTTTAAATTAGGGACGGGATCGAGACGGTAAAATGGATATACACACACACAAACAACAGATAATGTACTCGTTCACTTCTGGCAATTTTGCTTTGGACGGGAGCTCGTTAGACTTGGTTCAGGTTGTTAAGATGATAATACTCACAATTCATTTAAGTGGTCGCCTCCGTATTCGATTCAGCCATGCTTGTGTCGGCAAGAGCAGTGATATCACCATCAAGAACAGACATGTTCGCGTCTTCACCAACTGCGTCCTCATTTTCTGGAATATTTTCCTTTTCATCAGTAACTTCGGGGTCTCCCTTAGCATCTACGTCCATGTTGTCAGTTTCAGGATCCGTTCCTATTGTCGCCTCGTCCCCTTTTGCTGCAGTTGAAGATGTACCGTTTGGCTTGTTCGAGTTCAGAATCTGATGCCATTTTTCAACCAAAGCTTTTGCACGGTCTTTGAACTTGAATTCATCGTCCCGAGGGATCTTGCCATCACCCTGAGATTGGATATGACGCATCACCTTTCCGATCTTGGAGAATTGCAGGTATTGGATCGTCATGTTCTCGTAGGTTTCCACTGTGGTAAACAATTCGTCCCATGAAGGCATATCCTGTAGGCATGATGCATTTAAACCACGATTGCAGGTTGGGAAAGCACAACGTACCTCCTCTTTCGGCGGCTGTTTGTTCAAGAAGGCTTTCTGCAGCTTGTGTCTCCATTCTCGCACCTTTTGAGCATCTGGATCGGCAGCTGGAGAGAGAGCAAGGGCTCATGTCAGCGTAAATGGCCAAGGCCGTTGAAATGGACGCACGATCGATCTCATCCTCATCTCGTTTGGATTTCTTCGCAGGGGGTGGCGAAGTATGCTTGCTAGGCCCGGCGTCATCATCCTCCTCGTCCTCCCCACCGTCATCCTCCGATTCGACCATCGCTTTAGACTTAACACCATTCTTCTTTCCTTTACCATTTGCTGCGCGCTTCTTCGTCGACGAAGGCTCAGCGGAACCCTTCTTCCCTTTCTTTGCAGCGACAGGGACCTTTTTAGGCGTAGCACTACTTCCGGCATCGGACTCACGTTTCCTTTTCTTTGATTTAGGTGCTGCAGCTTTTTTCTCCGGTTCTTCTTCATCCCCTGAAGCGTCCTCGTCATCCAATTCGTCAATTTGGGCGTCTTCCGCAGCTTGTTCCAACTCTGCTATTTCGGCCGCTTTCTCCGTCTCCCATTTAGTAGGGCTGAGAGCGATTTTGTATCCACTTAGTAGATCACCAGAACGTTTGTGTGGCTCATTGATATACGATTCGATTTCGTGTTTCTTGAGCTTTGAGATGTCTTTAGGAACGACCCATGCGCTATACACCAGTCATCGGTCAAATGATGATAGAGATGAATCACAGAGACTTCGAGACGTACTAATCACCGACGGGGAAGAATCGAACGGCATACCAAGTTGCCTTTTTGCCATTTGGGCGTTCCTTGGCTACACGCGCAGGCACACTGTTAGGATCGACAATCTACAAAGACGAAGATATAAAAGATATAAGTCAATTCAACGATCGATACGCGACAAGACCGAAAGTCAAGATATGAATTCATACCATGCCAGGCCAAGGCGGAAAGCCGCGTACTTTTGCAAGGACGACTTCGCGGGGCTCATAGACAGATTGCTCCTGTTGAGCCTTTGTTGAACCCTTTTTGCTCATGAGAGAAATGTGGACGCGTTTGTGGGAGACAAATGGTGAATAGAAGTCAAGGCGCGGGTCAAGCGTAAGAGCAAAAGACAAGTTTGCATTCACACTCTTTCGGCTATTTCCCGTGTCGGCATCTTCCGAAATTAGGGTATATGCCAACAAAGATTTATTCCTTGGTCTATTATACACCACACCTACTGACCTAGCACGGTCCAGGAGAGAGACATGGACTGTGTGATACCACTAGGAGACACAGCGGTACAAAAGGATCCACACAAACGGTGAAATTCGGCTCAACGGAGACGAGAAATACCGACGCGGCCAGATCATCATCACGAAATGCAGAAGTCATCGTGGCAGATTGAGGAAAGATAAGCAGGCGGTGACGATGTTGGCCTCACAAGCCTCCGGGAAGGCAAACGAATAACCAGTGGACTGGAGATCTAATTTAACGGATAGACAGTTGAGTGATTGTGCCCTTTAATACACGGGTTCGCACTATGCACGCTAAACCAAATCACTCGCCAGAAGGTCTGATTATCGTCAAGGGTCCCCCCGGAAGCATGAGCAAATATTTGATCGCGCCATGATAATCGATGCGCAGTGTAGTACGCCTGATGTCGCAATTACGATTTTGTTAGGGTGCCATCCAGCGAAGCACAGGAAAACTTGTCAGCACTGACGGAATGTAAGAAGGTCCTGAAACGTTAAAGGGGTCGTCGCGTTATTAGACTGAAATAACTTACCCAACTTGTACGTAGATGAGCAACTGGAAGAAAGCCTTTGCGGTAAGTAACATCATTGTTGAAATCGCTGCAAAAACAACTATTTTCAATGCAATAAATCCTGTAATCTGAGCCAAATGCGAGATCGCTTGAGGTTTGTTGTGATGGCAAGAGAGGGAAGTCGATGGAGAATTCCGAATTTCATCTTGTTCTCACCTCGTAATCACTCAGGCTGCGGCACCCCCAGGCCAGTGATTAAAGGTCACCATTTAGACTGTCGCGATCTGGCATTATCCACCACTTTCTTCCGTCGCTGTCGTTTGTGACGATTCATGAGGCTCGTAACAATGGATCTTTCACTGTCGAACTTTCTTTTGCGTGTCCCAAGTGGCCTCTTTGTGTCCAAAGCCTGGGCCCACATTTGACTTCACTCTTATGCTGCCGCCTCACTCTACATAGCGGGCCCACCAATTTCAGTACGCTCATATATCCCACCTATAGGAGTTGACATGGATTTGGTATGCATCGCTCGCCGGCCCGCAGTTCATAGATCAACTCACATCTGCAATCTGTTGCAGAAATTATCATCATGCAAAAGAAAAAGAGATCCTCGGGATGATGACGATTGTGATGAACCAGATCTCGCGGTTGCATCGGATGAATCACATAACGAAGAAGGCGCGAAACGGTCTCCTCTCGTTGACCAAGGCAAGGACCGTGATCATCGGGACGTCCCAGATTTCGATCTTCGACATCAACCCAATCTTTTCGACGGATTTCGCGGCGATCCGACCCCGTTGCTGATGCTCGCTGCGGGCAACTCTTCTCGTAACCATGTCCCTAGTCTGAATGTAGCTCACAACGGTGAAGACGGGAATAACTGTAAGAGCAGTTCAGCTTCAGAGAACACGCAAAGAACAGAAATCGATACCTCAATTGCCACTGTATGTGTTGATCCCAGTCTTTATTTCTGCCTATACTTACCCCACCAAAGTCACCAGAGATTTGGGTTGCCAGAAACACACCTCTTCTGCAGCAGTATTCTCAACGACAAATCGATCCTCCATTAGGTAGTCGGCTCGATATCTCCGTATGTTGGCATTCAAACGTATTAAAAGCTATCTCACTCGTGTCATAGTTGAACGACCGAACAACCTTTGTCAAAGGATTTCTTATGCAGCTTACTGAGCGGCCATCTTCGTTGATGTCTCGTTCAGGCAGGGGAGCAACAGGATCAACGGATATGCTCGATGGGTTTATCAACATTCATCATTGGGCCAAAGGTTACCTGCAGAGAATAGGCCAAGGCCAGACGAACGATCTGGTCTCTGTGGTGGGATTGCATGCTAACATTGTGAGAACTTGACATTTTTAACATTATTCTCAGATATACGTGATCATGGCCAATGCCTTTTACGAGTGTCATCTAGACCTTGTAGATGCTATTAGTCGACGTGCATTGGATAATATGCGAGCCGAGTCGCGTAACAGACTTGAAGTTAAGGATTTCGCTTTGAGATATGGTGCGTTAACAGCTGTGATTGCAGCGGTTTCCGGATTTACCTTTACATACTAGACCTAAAAATCGCACAATCCTTGCCCTTCTGCGTTGAAGTCGATTCCGTCATCGACAAAGCTATCCAAACTTCTCACCGTGAGTCAATCAAGCACTTGCCACCCTTTAGTCGCTTACTATACTTTTTCCTAAGCTGGTATGGGCCCGCAAATACCAAAACCCCAACAAGAGACACGATCTGGAAGAAAGGTCAACCTAAGCTCAAAAGGTGAATCATATTACAGAGACGAGCAAGAGAAGGCAAGTAAAGCGTGGAAAGCGAGGGCGTTACGGACGTCTTCTGTTCAACCTTCGAGTGACGGAAAGGAAAGTATGGGCCCTCCACCTACTCTACGGCGGTCTCGAGCGAAAAACCGGTCCTCAAATACCCGTATGGACAGTACTTCCGCTTCCCCTATGCCAGACAAAAACTTGCCCTCCCCAGGTCCATCGGGCTTGAGAGAATTTGTCGGTGACACGTCGACCAACGCTCAATCGATCGATCCAGATTCTGACGGCTCTACGCCTCTCGGAATTCATTTGACATGCCCTAACTGTGGACATATCACAAACAGTCGACTCTCGGACAGGACAGGTCTTTGGTCCGTGACCTCTTGGCAACCAGAGGGTGATGGCAGGATAAGAGCGGACGATCTGGAAGCACTGGGTTCTACAAAAACGGGTATACAGAATGTTGCTGTACAAAAAAATTGCGATCGTGGTGGCGCTCCGGTTGGCGCTCGTAATTCGTCGTTGCTTTCTGTGGAGACAGAAGTAACATCTGTCCCTCTTGAAACTGCAGAAGCTATGCCACAGGCGAACCCCATCCACATGATAGACACGCAAGCGAGAACAGACAAGCAGACTCTGCCAGGGTCAAACCCACCAGTCACAATACGCGACGACATGATACAGATCCGAAAGGCTAGTCGGACGAATGGTCAGCAGGCCTCGTCTACGCTTTCCGAAAGGAGAACAAACAAAATGAGCGCCTTGAAGTTGTTACGCACAACACACTTTGAAGGACAATTTGATTCCTTACGTGGCCCCGCCGTGTACGGCGCTTCCTTACCTTCATCTCCTGTTTCACGACCTCCTGGACCTCTGACGAGTTCCAGTCAGCTTTTCCAACCAGGCCATTTGCGAACAATAAAGATACCGCCCATAATGAACAGATCAAAGCACTCCTGCACTTCCCTGACAGTTTCCAATTTTGTTGAAGATGACACAATCGATCACAAGGTTCCCGAGACCACGCAGACAAAGCAACAACCGACTTCTGAAAGCGCGCAAAGCGGAATGCCGGCATCGTCTGCTTTTACGTTCAGGTCCATATTACCGACAAGATCGGTGGAACAACAGGCTGGATCTATGAAAGTCGGAGAGCCAGCCGATATTTCTATACATTCTAACCGAATGTGTTCGGATGGGTTTTTGATAGAACCAGGTACCCACCTAGAAGAGTCCGCTATCTCAGCCGGTACCTCAACTACGATCCTATCTGAGTCTCTGACTGTCGCAACTTTTGATGAAACTACTAATCGTCAAATTCCAATATCCGGATTTCAGCAGGCGCAGCTACCACAATCTGACTCTGTATTATTTCCACAGTTATTTCAAACTCATGAGACCAACTCAATGCCTCAGGTGGGAGCCGCGCAGGATAACTCTGCGGCCGGCGCAAGTGTCCCTGGGAGGCTAAAAGGTGTTGAACATGATAAGCATGCACGAGAACTTATGGGGTCAAAATCAAACATTAACATTCTCGTTGATGGCATGTATGAAGGTGCTAGCCGAGAGCTTCCTGATGAAGGGACTAGACCTGCTGGCCGTGACAACCAGAACGCCACATCAGTTTCTGTGCATGTCGGAGATGGGGAGGACCGGACTAGAATGGCGTTAGAGGCCACACCAAGTGGCAGTGCAGTGATTGTGAGCGCAGAGGAGGATACTGACATACAGCCTTCACTGCCTGCTGCTGATACTCAGGACAAAAGTGTCAGGGTTCCGGACCTAGACAAGTCCGAGTCACCCGCCCGAAGATCACTGCGACTTAGAAAAAAACAGAAAGTAGATTAGGCCCCCTTGTTCTTCCATTGCATTCCTGTCATTCTACATTCACTGGGTTTAGAAGCTTCAGGCAAAGCGAAACATGTATGTATTAATAAAAATATGGGAAAGTACGATGCTACATCAGAAATGCGATTATGTGAAATACAATATATCCTGTGAATTCCTAAAACATCTCAATCTTACGGAATTTGGTAAAAAAAGGAATGTTATTGTGGATTTCTAAAACAACATTGGATGAACGAATGGAAAACTTGCGTGAGAGTGCGGATGACACGGTGATAGCTCGATGGCGGCGGATTAGGAGATGTGGATGTAAAGATACACACGTAATTTTTGATTCAATCCCTCCAACTTCGAGCTATCGCACCGACGTCTTTGATCTTGAAATCCTTTTGTATCGGCGGGAGAGACTCTTGAGAAGACAAGGATTCCTGTATTTGCAGCGTCGGAGGTTGCACAAGAGGGACGTGATGGCCCAAAGCATCAAGAGGACTTACATTTTTCGGCGGAAGTTCTGGCAATGGCGAGGGTGACAAGGGTGACGACGACTTGCCTTCTACGAGATGCTCATCACCCTCCTCTTTGTACCGTATTGCATCATTGGAGCTATTACTGTCTCTTTGATCAATTTCGCTTCCTCTTTCTTCGCCGAATCTACCCTGGCGACCACGGCTCCGGCCCCTTCTAATCCTTACATCGGTTGCCAGCCTCACGTTGAGGATAGGAAGTCTTCCTTCGTCATGTTCTTCGTGGGATGGATACAATGTATACGATGGGCTCGAGGCGCGGCGCGGCGATGAAGCTCGACTAGCACTCCGTTCTTGGTCTACGCCAGCCGGTGTAGCTCTCTGCCCACTGGATCCTGAGGCACTTCTCACACCCGAACGAGAAGAATGATTAGACACCGACTGATTGGGTTGGACATGAAGGGCCTTGTTATGGAGATTGAAAGGTAACGGCGTCCCTACGTTGATCATCTTCCTGTTCGAGGCAAAGTTAATGATAGTGAATTTGAGCTATATATGTTGGTTGCGAGCAATATAGCGGGAATAAAGATTGGCACAGACCCTCCTTTCGAACGAACTATCATCCCCAACCTATCCTTTAATTTCTGATGGTCGATAACCGTAATACTTGGCTGCACAGTTCTATCGCAATGATTAATATACAAAAAAAAAACTGACTAGAGAGGGTTGCTGAGATTAAACGTACATGGGGTCATCATGAGTAGATGGGATAAGCCTTGTAGTCTCATCCGCGGTCTGTCAAGTTGTTTCAAACTTCAAAGCGATATGTTCAGAATGTAATCTGCGTACAGGTGCAGCAGGACTGATAGGCCGACCGCGGAGGCAGCATGACCAAACCTGGCTGAAGAGTGAAGGCATGGAAGGGGACCTGCGAGGACTCTGCAGAACTAATTGACACACAGGGTAGGGTAGAAGAAAATTTGAGTTAGGTTGCGGGCGAAAGCCTTCGCAAACTCTGAGAGATTTGTCTAAGGTTGCTGTTTTCGGAGAGTTACCGTGACATGCTCATCGAGTAGTCACACTCTCGATTGCTGCCACGAGACATTACGTAATACAGGAACATTAATTTCCAAAGAATCATGCAAAGTCTTGTTTACTTGTGCCTGACAGCCAAACAAAAACAGCCCTAAACCGGTAACAATAAGTAATGTTGTGTGACAACAGGTGGCGCCCATCTCCTAGTTTAGGTTGTCGATATTTGATTTGAGTAAACCTGTAGAGGGATTAGGTTTAACCAATAGCAATAATGTGAATCTTGAAACAACTGTACAAGAAAGTTAAACGTACCCTTGTATATATGCAACATGCGCCATAGCGATGGATTATCGGGATATAAACTTGATATCCTACGATTGATCCTGAAAGCAACGCGCATGCAATAAGATCTTGTGTTGGCTATAGAGGCCGAGGACATGAACGAGAAAGTTAAATACTAATCGGCCATATTGACCGGAAGCTGTATCGGTAAATCCAATACTCGGACGCCAGGTGTACAATTGCGCAACATAGAAGCGGTCAGGCTTGGCTCTGGCTCAACACGAGTAGCGGGGAAGTGGTTTGAACGATTTAATAATACAGATGAGGAACCATTGAAAAGTCCCGCAAGCAAGGGGTTTCAGCCCAGATATGGCAGTTCTGCACCATCGGTCACTTGACAATGAGTCAAGCTGTTCGTCTTTCTCGTACCGTACGATTTCTGGTTCCTCGTATCTTAGAAGTTGTGGTGGCCCGGGCAGATCTTAAAATACTGATGCCGAGCAAGGACTGAAATTATGACGTGGAAGATTGCAATTGAGCGGACCGAAGGCGACTAATTAGTTGGCCGTAGTGGATACAGGCAAGGGGCTAGGATACGTGTGCAAAATCGAAATCAAGAGCATCCAGTCTCGCCGTAGAAGCTAAGAGTTAAAGAGACCAGTCCCGGTGTTCACAAGTGCAATAAAATACTCACGTGTCATATCCAAGTAAGACGAACAAGTGGGACCGCCAAACAGGCAGGTTCCCGCGCGACGTGATTTGCATTTGGGTTTCTTGTTATATCAAGAATGATTCCTGTTATTGATCAGTACGGTCAACATCAAACAAAGGCCGTGGAAGTCTGTGATTTTATCATGATCAGGCGGGGTCCAGGATGGAGACGCCAGGGTGTCTGAAACCAGGATGCTTCGAGGGTTTCATGGACGACCTCTGAAGTTGCTATTGTCAAATGATTGGAAAAAAAATTCTTTCCGGCGGAGCCGCCGCAAAATTGAACGGCCCAATAGCGGCATTACCTGCAGAATCAAGTGCTGCGACATTACGTTTTCTGCTATGATGCGGCTCCGCTGTATGAAGTGGTGGCTGCATCTTCCCAGCGCAAGTGAATTTGTCAGGGAACGATGGGAATGATATCGATGAAATTAAATTGACTCGCCTGTGGTAAGGAAGAGACACTTGGTTGGCAGTGTCCAAGTGCCAGTGTGCTCACTGTACGCTGCGCCGAGCGGGCGCATAGATGGCTTCAACGGCGACCATGCGTTTGCCACCAGACGAGGGCCTGAAAGGGGAAAATGAAGCTTTGCGACGACTTCGGTCTAACCCGCGGATATGGCATGCTTTCAACTTCTGCTTCTTGCTGGAAAGATCCGCAAAGAATTCCTTGCTATCAAATTTGCTAAGACTTCTTTGGCTCTGTTCCTGATGAGCCTCCGCACGTGAAGCTACTCGCCCCCCACGCACCTCCAGGTCAGCTGCGAAAAAGTCGCGAGGGGGGAACAAATGGACGATGGATCGTGAGACTCCAGATGACCAATACTAATGTCCAGATGTTCCCTGGAGTACGTCCGAGGGTTTCGATGAATTCGTATTTCGTTGAGAAGCTTATGCTGTGCTCAGCGTATCAATTGTGGGACCCAATCCTGATCGTTCTCAAAATCTTGTTGTCAGGCCGTCAACCGAGCGTGGGTATGAAACCGCCGTGTCTTTGAGTCGTGGTTCCTTTTGTTTTCGCTCATCCGCACCAACATCTTGTATGCATTCGTTATGGTGGCCAGAAATCTGAACGACCAGTATACTCCATTACACCACCCACCCCGTCTTGACACTGACAGCCACTGGTCGCACGCTAACGAAGGTCCATCCGACATCCACTCCCCTTACGAGCACACTTTTGTGCATGACGGCGGTAAGTACAGGTATCCATATTGCAGTCAACGATTTACAAATATTAACTAAAAAGCCCGGTATCACAACCCAAGTATTGGTTATCGTAACAATGTTGGATCATACTTATTACCGCCGCCTACGCTATTGCCTGCGAGTCATCAAGGGATTCATGTGTCGGATAGTACAGATTCAAGACAATCGTTCCAGCGACATTCACCTTTAACCCACAGTCCTTCACCTCTTTTACACGACGTTTCGCCAGTATCCAAGACCCCCGTCTACGACAGGATCGAGCAATCCTCCTTGTCCCGGGATTCCACTCGCGCACATGTCAACAAACCCTTCCCTGCCGGTCAGTCGGTGATTAAGACATCCTTGAGTCCTAACAAGTCACGGCCCCCGAGAAGAAGTAGTGCTAACGGTGTTGTTGCCTGTCGGCAATGGTAAGTCCTCTTTAGAGCTTCCTTTTCAAGTTCAAACGTCGATCTGCGACAGTCGCTCTCGGAAAATCCGTTGTGACTCTACTAGACCAGGATGCGACAACTGCGCCCGCCGTTCGACCCCTTGCGAATACGATGCCGTCCCCAAACGGCGAGGTCCGGACAAGCGGCCTGGAACTCGACGGCGGTCCTGTAAAAAACGACCTGTAGAAGGTCATAGCTCCACATCCTCGATCAAAAGGAGAAAAATCGGGACGGACGATGAGGATGACGATACTGATGATGCCGGGCATTTGACGAAGTACGAAGACGACGAGGATCGGTCAGCTTCGCCCATAGACAAATCTGTCGTTCTTCCGGCAGTTTCTTCTCTCACAATCAATACCGAAGTCCCTCGAACTGGCTTGTTGAACGGGGTATCTTCGGCTGAAGTGGGTTCCATATTTTCTGGTAATTTCTTGAATAATGTAATTATTTCTCTAGACCGATTCTGTATCGTCTTTATCATCGTCTCATCGTTCTCCAGAAATCGATATAGTCCAGGGTCCGTCGATTGATTATCATCGTCGGACGTGGTGGGATAGCCTACTGGATTCATACTCACATAGCCGCTTGCAGTCGTAAGCTTTTATATCTTTCCGCTCTTTCTTGCAACTTAACCTGCTGTAGGGCCAAAGAAATTACAACGGACTTATCCTTTCTGTAAGACTGTCTCCGGATACATTGCGATGTAAATAACTTGTTGACTGTCTTTCTAGTTTTTCAACTCACGCACTGTGGTTACCTTTCATCAACCCCACTGTTTTCCTGCAAAGACTTAATGACCCTAACGAGCGGATGAGAATGCAGCCTTCACTTGTTACCGCTTCCTTAGCGTTGGCGACAATGATTAAATCCAGTGAACTGGAGTTGGGGCACCGGGGGAGGGAACGGGCAAGGAGTCTTGGCGATCTGGCAAATGCTGAACTCCAGGCTGCGTTAAATACAGGGGCGATCGACCACACGTTGGCAGAGGCTGCGCTGGTACGTCGATCTACTTTCCTTGACCTTGGGGTCCAAAAACGAATGGTCGTCTGACATTCCACAGATCTTGACCGTCTTTGAATTCTGTCCACATCCTGCCCATTCCATGCATAGAGCGAATAGCCATGTCGTTTTCCTTGACAGCATCATCCAAGCTCAATCACTGACATTCCTTGATTCTGCTGATCCAAACGTTTCTGCATTTGCGCCTCGATCAGTCCCGATCGTTCATCTTCCGGAACGTGACATGTACGTTCCTCCTCCTAAATGCTCGTGTGCATCACCTGTGCACTCGCAGGTCATCACAAATGATTTCCTGCCCGCATTTACGACGTATCTACCGCCTTGGGATCCTCTGTGGTCCCCAGCAGAGGTTCAGAAGGAGGAATGTCGCCGCCTGTGTTGGAGTGCTCTCTCCCTTGTGGCTTCTCAGTCCGTAACCTTTTCCGCGTTTGATAAGGACCCTTTGGACCTCTTTTTGTCTACCCCGTCGAATGTGAGTTCTAATATTCATTTGCGAAAGCACAGAGATTCAAAGGTGACACGCTTTTTCTTTTCTCTGTCTATCAAGTTTTCCATCCTGTTTCCTGGGGAGATGTCGTATCGATCTGGATCGATTCTTCAAGACCCCACGCAATCTCCCAAGGAATCAGTTTGGGCATTGTACTGTCGTAGCATGCTACTATGGTGCAGCTGCATTGGTCAGAAAGTCGATAACGGCGACAAGGCAGATTTTGCTATCGATGCATGGCAAGAGACGCAAGCGATTCAGGATGCCCTTGAAATACACACGTGCAGCGGTAACTCTTCACTGATTCACTCATGTAGAGAGTACCTCCATAAGTATGTTGTCCTTCTTTTGTTATTGATGTGTATCGCCGTTCGTTTAACACTAATCCACACTGTAGTTCACGTATGTCGATTACGACCGAGTTCAGACGGTACGTTATGCATGCTTATACTGTCAGGAGGATAACCGATTTATCTTCAGTAGCTTGCAAGGTGTAGACAACGGTGTCAAGAGCAGTATGTTCAACCACCGACATGCGCGGGACTGGTGTAAGACAGACACCCTATAAAGTTATTGGCGGTGACGTTGACTTTGTGCGCCAGTATTTTACTCGGATCAAGTTGCCAAGCGAGCACGAGCATCGATCTCTGCGCCGGGACATGCACCTGGATATGCGTTGGCAAGGAACCCGTTGCAAGTGTCCTGGTTCATGACACAGGTATCAATGTGGGTGTTTTGATCCACGGCATTTCTTCTCGGGGGCTTATTCGTTGCCAAAATACAAAAGTTGCTTGCGCCTGTGGACTTCTGATCGTACGCTCATCGAAGCACTGGAAGTGGCGAAATCGTTCCTCATGTCGGTCAATGTATTGAACACGCTGTTCCCTTGTCACGGTAGGATTTTCCTTCTCATTTGTTGTGCACTGTGTGGTCGTTATTTATTCTCCCATTCGTCAGCTTCATCACAACAACGAGACGAGCTTCACGACGAGCTTGAAGACGCGTGCATATTTTGCGGACTTCCGCCACCAGCCCGACATGAATATTCATTGTCTTCAACCACTAACCATAATAACGCCTACCCTCACTCTCACATATAATTGATAACTCTTCCCCACACCTCCCCTCCCCATCACCCCACTCGCCCCTGCTTGGGATGCCACTGGTTCGTTGGTCATCGTCGTTCGCATCGTCTTGTACCGTTTCCTTCCATTTTCCTTAATATCTAGCTGTTTTCATTTTTTGCTGTTACACGTTCTCAATTTGTATGATAGTGTAAAACCCATATACATATACGCAAGACACTACCCCTCCGCTGTACATACTTAGCCGTTACATATGTTTAAACCATTACGACCCCTCTCCTCCTCATGTTCACGCATTACACATAGTAGGTAATTCGTAATAGTTCTGGACTTTTTCATGTCCGAATATGATATTATCAAGTTCGCCGAACCCGATTTCTGTTGGTGCTTCTGGACCCCCCTTACCCTCCCCCCCATCGGTGATCTGACGAATCGCGCGCCATCGATTAGGATTCCCATAACGAGCAAGCTTGGATATAAGATCGCAATGTGAAAGAGCGCGGGCGGCCACGCGGTCAAATGCACCGATGTGCTCGTTAACAAAAGGTGCAAAAGACCGGATCAGAGATCTATCCATGTAGTTTTGTATAGCCGGAAGGAAGGTCCCAAGGCAAGGAGAGACGCCGGCACATCATAGTATGTAGTATAAGTGTGTACATAAGCACAACGTTATACACTTTGATATGATTGTATGTATGTGTAGGATCTCCGGAAGAATCCCCGCGGATTGACTTGCTACCTTGCTGGTTCATGAAGTTGCGATGGCATGATGGGCCTTACTCTATGCATGGGATGATTATGATGATGTGGCATGATGATGATGGTGCACGCCATGATGGATTGGAGATGGTTGATGCGATAGAAGCCGCGCGCGCGTTTCAGATCGGATTCATATACCCTAATCGTCGTTATTTTGTCCCTAGTCGCGCGAGAGAGCGGGCATTAGAATATGTTATATAACTATTTGAGCTTGGAAAGTTCGGGTTTCGGGGGTATTAGCCAGGAATTCACGGGTGCGCGAGAAACGATGGGAGAAGATTACTAGGACGGACTTTTAATTGGTAGCCGGTGGGGGTGTTGAAGAGAGGGGTAGGCTCAGTTATCCCTGGTGTAGGTGTAGCCAAGCCGTGATCTGGGGGTGTGTATGGGTGGTATGCATGTACACGGATAGTCCAAGATCTCAAATTGCGTTATCCTCCCTCCCCCAAAGGTGTGTGCAAGGCTTCGGTCAAGAGACCCATTGTGCGACAGGGCCAACGTTGAAGAGGGGCTATGATTAACGCGCTCCAAGACGCGTTGCAAAGGCACGTACAACACACACAATGACGGAATTTTCAAGTTCCGAATTCCAATGTATCTGTCTCTTTCTGTGTTTCGAGAGGGGTGGAGAAAGACTTTCTTTTTTTGTCAAGTATCGTGCGCAGAGTCTGCATAAAAGAATGATGCGAACAGAAGATGCAACACGAACATGTTTGGGAGACCCTGGCGTAGTAGGTCAGTTGAATGGAAAAGCAGGGTTGTAAAATCCTACTAAATCACTGGCATTTCAGCTCTCGGATGCAATAAGCGAACGGTGAAATAGAATCGGGTACGGGCGGTCCGGAGCACACAGAATCTCGAGCTGCTGGCAAGAGATTGATGCCGTTCAAATGTGTCGAAATGAAATGATGTTATAATAGATCACCGGGTTGGTGAAAAGAAGAAAGACACGTCAGCAGGACATCCTTCCAATGGGCGCTGGCCTGTGTCTGCGCATCACCGTCCGTGCATGTTCGAGCGTGTGTGTGCTGGATACTATTTGGGATCTCATATTGTTCTAGGGACACCAAACGAGTCTGCGGGCCTGGTGATGCGTGTGCCATGCCCCCCTGCTCGTGCGTGGTACATTGAAATTTTGAATATTGATGGGTAAGTTGGATTTCCGGTTTTGTGCAAGTGATTTCTGATTGTTTTGTTCTTTTCTGTGTCGTGAGCCGAGATCGATGTGCTGCGACTCACAAAGATGGGAACCTGGGGTAGTGACGGTGTCCTGCTGCGTTCCCAGAAAAAACAATGGGAGATCTCTATCAAACCGGATCGCCATCTACTATCCCTCCCCCGAAACTGTCATCACCAGACTGGCAACCAAATATACGCACTCAGCAGCTTGAGCCCATAGTATTGACCCTTTACTACAACTCGTTACACGAGGTATGAGCTTATCTGACTCAACACAGAGCGACTGCGCCTGCCACGGATCTTATCCGTACAATCCGATACGTATTATATACACGTCCCTGGGTGCCCAAAAGGAAAAAAAAAACTTGCAATCTTGTCAAAAAAAAAGTAACGACCAATCTGGGCCGATCTAGGTTGAGAATGGAAGAAATGGGGATAAGAATCATAAGATGAATTAAGTTCACGCCACTCTGTCTCCCTTTGTCGTTCGTCGCTATCGTGTCTGCCTTTGGGTCTTTCTGAAGAAGAGGAGACTCGCATGTGTGTGGAATCTAGCAACGGCCCCTGAATCTAACCCACCGATATACGAGTCGATCCAACGTACTAGAGAGTAAATTACACGTTCTATGCAGAGTTTCTAATGCCGCTCTTCCATGATTCTCCGTGGTATCCGCATCATGAAACCAACAAAGGGCAAATCTTGGCATGGACGAAGGTAAAATTCGATTTTCACCACGTGCTGGGGTATATAACAAGGTAGAAATCACCTTATCATGTGAATACGCTCTACTTTTTCACCCTGTGTAGTACCGTTTCACCCTAGTACTAGTAAAATTATACACAACACAAGTAGATTTTTGAATTTTTCCCTGTGTATTTTATTGGTTTGATGGTGTCCGGTGCTTTGATGTCCATTCTGATCCCGGGCTCCCCTATTCACTCAACACTTACTACTGGTGGCGCCAGGGACAATAACTCAGCAGAAGTGGCTTTGGACCACAGGTATCTTTCTACAATTTGCTGCCTCCTCCTCCTCAATGACATCTGGACAGACATCGGGTACAAAATCGGAGGGCTTTTTAAAAAATGCACGAAACGTTGACGCTAGGGATGGACACTTCAATGACGTTGGACGAGATCAGTACAATGTCGGTGTAGTAATGAACATAGTATGGCCGTTTTCCCCTTCATCGTTACGAGTTCTTCTCTGACAGCCCATCTGTATCTAGACTCGACGTTCTCCAGGTGACCAACGACCGACAGTATCTGTTTTAATTTCACTGACTATGTGTATGTTGGCCTCGAAGCAGTGCTTCATCCTGTGTTTTCCGCGTGCTTCCCAGACGAGAAGCCTTGCCAACCAGGCACACGTGTCGACGTATTGAACGAGGTCTACCAATGGGTTTATGGTGAGGCGGGTGACGGTGTCGGAATCTACTGGTTGACTGGAACGGGAGGCGTCGGGAAACCCACCATAACCAAGAAAGTATGCGATTCCTTAAGGAAAGAAAAAGGAAAGCCTATAAAGGTTTGCTCCTTCTTCTGCTCGTCGGAAGAAGGCAGAGACGACCCACGCCGCATCCTCCCCACCGTTGCATTCCTCTTGTCAGACGATCAAAAATTTGCAGAGGCCCTCAAAGATTCGCTAGATGACGATGTCGAGATGGATCAAGTTTCTTTCGAGACACAGATAGAGATGACCATCATCGAGCCGTTCCAAAAGGTCGAGCCTGGTCAAATGCTAATAGCAATCGATGCTCTGGATCAATGCAATGACTTGAATCTAGTGGTCGACTTCATTGAGTGCATATCGAACAACCTCGACAGACTACCCCCATTAGTCAAATTTCTCTTCGCTTGTCGTCCTCATCCCAACATCCGGATGGGATTCAATCTTTTCTCACATTAAAGGAACACAATCTGAACTTTGTCGATCGGCCCTCGGGAGGCTACATAAGTACAAGGATATCCGCGCATATCTTGATTACGAATTCAAAAAATTCAGGACCCAACGTCGTGGACGTTACGAAGGGTGGCCAAAGGAGGAGGAACTGGATGGACTTGTTGGAAAGAGCGACGGCTTCTTCCTGTATGCGTCAGCTGTTTTCAGGCACATCGTGGAATCCACAAATCCCAAGGACGAGTTAACAAAACTGGTGTCCGCCTCCGGTAATCATAGATTGAATCGAATCCAAATGATTTATAGGTATGTCTCGATGGAAGCTGTGTCGAAGCTGCAGAATCACCGAAAACTTCGGGGTATTCTAAAGGATGTAGTCGGTGCTGTGGCGCTAGTTAGGAGGCCTTTATCGGTCCAATCTCTTGCGGATCTGCTATCACTCGAAAAGGACAGCGTCAGAAACATCCTGGAGATTTTCCATACAGTCATTCCTATTCCTTCGAACGACGAGGACAAAATACATCCACCCCATCCACCCCATGCTACCTGGGTTCACTTCATCACAGCCCCATCTCACGTGGATCAGCGACCGTTTAATGTCGATCTCATGGAAGAACATATTGAACTCGCGCTCTGTTGTTTGAGGTACATGAACGAGCATCTACAAGACGATTCGGATCTGGACGAAGACGACGCTTTGCATTGTTCTGTCAATTCCTGGGTGGATCATTTGCGGAAGTATGAACGTGTTGGTCGAGAAGGGCTTAAGCAAGAGTCGGATGTGGTTAGTAGAGTGCGAAATGAGCTGTTAGCTGAAGTGAAAAAATTTTGCGATTATGTGGACGTATGGGTCAGTTTGAGGCTTGGGGAAGCCACGCGTATGACCAAAAACCTACCAAAACTATCGGAGGATTTGGCCACATGCTATGGCGCGATGATCGAAGCCTCTATTTCTGGTATTAACAACTATTCCCCATTTTTTTTACAAAGATATCCTTCTTTAATGTCCAGTGGCAAGGGTCATGTATTCGGACGGGCTATAGCCAGACACTTCTTCTGTGTATTTAGCAGCCTCTTCAATATCCACCATCCTAACCGTCAGCTCAAAACAAACCTGAACAAACGCTGTTTGTTCGTCCAGGGGCATGTCGATGCCAGTGTCAATGTGTTGCGCCTTCTGGAAGAAAGAAACAGATTCATCCACGTATTTGATCTCGCCTGTCTGGATAAAGCGGGTCTGCGTGGTAGCGGCGAGCTTGCTTTGTCTCGATACGACATCAACAAGGAAATCCAAGGCCTTGATGCGCGTCGAAAGAAGTATCTTGAAGGTGGACTTGGTGATGCATGCTACTCATGGGCCAAGTACCTCCGCTTGGGCTCCAAGGCTGGCAATGTTCAAGATGGTGTAGAGTCGCTCACTCATTTTGCCGAGTACCAATTCTTGTCTTGGCTCGAGGTAATGAGTATCTCTGATAATCTAGAATCCGCTGCCTTATGTCTTAGTGACGCGAAGGCCTGGTTGATTGATGTGAGTCCCTTTACATTTTTACATGTATCCGTATATTTAAACCATGGATCCTAGATTGGCAATCCTGACGAGAAATTGCACAATTTGATCTCTGAATGCGAGAAATTCGTTAATGAGTTCATGGATATCATCAGCATATCCGCGCCTCATATCTACCACTCCGCGCTACCCTGGTATTCCGTTTTGTCCTTCCAAACCCAATATCAAGAGCATCTGCTGCACGAAGTAAAAGTGTTAGAAATCGTTACAACCACTGTTGGCCGTCGACCGCTTGCCAACCGTCAGAATGTTGGGGCCGCAGCGCTGGCGAGCAACAATTCGCAAGGTTATTTTTTCTCTGCAGAGAACGAGTGGGTTATGAAAGGCGGAAAGCGAGTATGTTGGATACCACCAAGCTGGAGGGATAGCAAGAAATCCGTTCAAGGCACAAAGATTACTCTACAGCAGGAGGGCGGAAGCGTCAAGATCTTGGATTTTACTGCAATTAATGAACGTGATAGAACATTTCACAACCCAGAGGCAGAGGAGGAAGCAGAAAGTAGCGATTCTAGTGAGGAGTTTTCCTGATGCCCTAGCCTTTTATATGGCTAGTTATCCTTTTCGCCTCAAAATCCAAATGAGTTACGACACACGTTGAGCTAGGCTTTCCGACTCGTTCTCGTCGTAAATTCTCGGTGTAGACATTGGAGATAATCGATAAGTAGCTATAATCGCCTCGATTTACGGTAAATTCCTACTAAGTCACTAGTAGACAGCGTCCGAGTCGGCGGCGTGCGCTATTACACGCCGCACGGTCCAGTTTCTAACGCCGATCTTCCAGAATTCCGTAAAACCCACCAATCCCCTGTCTCCTCCGACCGACGCAAATTTCATATCATACTCGTAACTCGTATGATCATATTCCCCATCTCGCACGCTGCTCGATAGCTTTCCAACGAAATACGAAATACACTAGATTTTCTCAGGAAACTTTTGGATCTAGAACTTCTACGCCATGGCCCATGCAGCAGCAGTGCAGCTCGTCTCCACGCAACAACAAGCTTTTAACTTTCATATATACTTACATATGTATATCATAATAGCAGATGGCATTGTGGACACGTTGTTGAGTATTTAGTTGAAACATAAGGCGGAGTATTATAAAACACGTTGAGCTACATAGGCTTTCCTCCGAGTCGTTCTCGTCGTAAACTCTCAGTGTACTGTAGACCTTGCCATGGAGCTAAGTAGTTGTGACGGTGTCCGAGTCGGAGGCGGCGTGCGTTGCTACATGCAGGCCGCACGGTCTTTATGCTTCAAGCTTCAAGCTTCAAGCCCCGCTACGCCACGCCAGTCGACTATTACAGAAACACATTTTTCTCGTCATCGGTTTCATCCCCGGAGATTGGCTCGTTCATTCCGCTCCGGCGTTGTAGCCGTAAACGCTCCAGTGGCAAACCAGCTGCTGACTGAGGTTGAATCATCTCATGTGGTTGTATAATTCTATTCTAAGCCTGTCTAAGTTTAACACATAATCTATTCAGAGCTGAAACACGGGAGAGCGTATTTCTATCTTGATGATAATAATAACACATACACACTCCAACATATCGCATGACATGCTGTATTGTTAAAACAACACTAAATGCGGTTCAGGTCTATTACAATTATACAAAATATACCGGATCTAGCAGGGAAATTATGTAGTATAATAAGCCTATACATAGAAGTTGAAATTAAAGACGGCGCGTAATACATTATATGAACGTGGAATCGTAAATGTACGGTCATTATACCTAAGAGCAGATATGAATAACGGAAGATCGAAATAAAGGACATAAAGACATTATATAAAACCGCACTTTCGATTAAGTAACGTATATCATACATCGAAAGTGCGGTTTCATTTTACGGAGTATATGCAAACTAGGACTGGCACGGGCTGTTGTTATAGATTATGTTCGACGATATGCCTCATAATTGTGAGTGTAGCTAAGAGTTCTGGAGAGAGAAGCGTGTCAGCGGTCTAGTGGAGTGGAATACAAAACAAGAGAAAAGGATTAACCGACTGCGATATGAGGATAGCTTTCATCGATAGTAAACGATGAGCCGGAAGAGTTTGAGTATACCGGTTCTTTTGGGGGCTTGTGCGCGTAGGAAGACACAAGATACTTGTTCGCATTGACACACTGGGAGAAATATAAGATGAATGAACCCAAAAAATAGGGGGAATACACGTACAGTCCATTCGTTGCCATCTACAGATCTCCAACTCCAGGTGTAAAGTTGGCCATCGGACGCTCGAAACTGCCGTACTTTCGAGCTAAGAAGGCTCATGACGATCAGAGACTGGTTAACAGGTGGCAAAGAACGTAACGAACCTTCCGAGCGCAGACAACTTTGACAGATACTTATCCATCCGCACATGCTCGCCTTTTGACCCGATACAGATGGTGCCCAACGCGTTGTTCGGGCCAAAACTGAGGCAGACACCTTCTGTGGTATTGCGCGCCTCGTATACCATGTATGCCATACGGGAGGCGTCGCGCCTTGTGCAACGAATCCAGAGACGCATCCGATCATGGACTTCGTCGAACTCGGAACCACGAATGTTGCCGGTCTTGTCTTCGAAAATGTACGGTAGACAATAGTTGGTGGACATGGCGTGTAGGAGCAGTGGGAGAGGGAGGGGGGAAGGGGAAGAAAATATTAGGGAGAAGGCTGTATATAACGACTACAAAGAGTTTTATGCGTCAAGTTATTTGCTGTCAGTGCTGCGAGCCTAAGCCGAAAGAGGACATATGCGAGCCAAATCGGGTAATAAACTCTGAATAAGATCGGTGAGAAGCGGAATCCAACCTTATTATCTAAGCGATGACAAAATCACTCGTCCTCTTGGCCAACCTCGACCCCCTCATCGTCTCCTCCCCCCGCGACAGACGCATGAACAATCTACCACACATATTACCGATACCAACGGAACAACGAGATGACGCCGGTCAGCTTCCCATCCATGACGATGCCATGTCTGCGTCTGTACATCTAGTTACCGTCGATCCGTCCGCGCCACGACATTATCAAACATACCGAGTCTACTGTGCCTTAATTCGGCCCGCCGCTAGCCGTCTCATCTCCGCCGATCTATTTCTCTCCCAACCTCCCTCTCGTGTCCTCCATACCCTCCCCGGCGCCTCCGTGGTGATCTGGAACGTTGTCTTGGCCGGTATTCGTCGTCACGGCGCCTATGAGGTGATCTCGACCGCTCTCGGTCTCTCGCAGGCCTCGGCTTATCCGAGTCATCCGAGTGATAATGCTCAGCTTTCTTGGACACCTTTTGCGTTCGTTTCTCTTCTTTCCTTGTCTTTCTCTCGGCCTTCCGCAGTCGTCTTCGTTCCTCCTTCTCCAACGCCGTCTCCGTTTTTTCCTTCATAGAGTCTGCTCCAGCAACTGGAACGGCGTTCGAGCCAGACGCGGATGCTCCTGGTATAGTAGTAGATGATTTGCTCGGACCAAATCCTCTGTCGTGAGACTTAGCTCTCGTGATAGCACACAAACCATAGGAGACAACCAACTGACAGTGCTGCTGATAATGCCTCTTCCTCTGCTTCCTTAATTTTCCTTATCTCTTCCTGTCTCTCCAATTCAGTCTGTTCGATGTCCCGAGAATACCAATGCACATCCTTGTTCTTCTGCCATCTGCCTGTTGGAGCGTTGATGCTGTGTCCCAAGTAATTCTAGTTCCGTTTTCACAACTTCAGCAATGACCTATTTTGAGAAAAGCGTCGGATGACTTACTTCTCTGTCTTTATCTTGAGATACATCTGACCATTTGAACTCGGCCTGTCCTCCTCGAGTTCCACCTCGTACCGGTTCGAACATCTTTGCAAGCTTGACAAGATGGTTGTTGTCGTAGCTACTGTGACGTGTCACACAGTTCAGCAAATTTCCACGACTACAGCTTCTCCTTCGCACGTGACTCTCCTTTTAATCTCGACCATGACCGACTGGCTTGCACTGGGATTGCCCAATTTTCTTTCCTGGATCAAACACCCTGCATCTCCAACTACTAAGCATCTGATTTACGGGGTTATACTTGGCTTTTCTTTGTCAATAACGACCACATCAATTGGATTGTACTACCAAGACAAGAAACAAAAACAGATCGTCTCACGCTTCGAGCCTCGGCCTATTGAATTGAGGAGCGACGAAATCATAGATGGTGTTACCGGACTTATAGGCTCGTGTATCTCTACCATGGAAGGAAAAACGACAACATTGAGACGACCTATCCAGGCAACACGCCGCTGATCAGGATCGGTTCTCTAAGCAATGCGTTAGGTGTCGAGATTCTAGGCAAGGCGGAGGTCAAAATCTTTGCTGCCGTTCTCTTATCGTGGGCTTAGTCTGTCTGTATCATTTTTAGTTCTTGAACCCTGGCGGGAGCGTGAAGGACCGCGTTGCACTCCGCAGTAAGTTTTTTTGTCTCGTTGCGAGTTAATGATGGTTGAGATCTTGTAGTTATAGATGATGCCGAACGTCTGGGGTTGTTACATCCTCGTACAGGGTCTCGTATATTCGAAGGAACTGTAGGTTCGACCGGTATATCTATTGCTACCATAGCAAAAGCACGGTAACCTCCTACTACTCATTGGTGACGGATTATCTCACTCATGGTTTTCTTATAGAGGCTATGAAGCAAGTACGCAAGGATGCAATCTCTAATCAAATCTAATCTCGATACTTCTAGCAATAATTATGCCGGATGACGTAGCCCAGGAAAAAGTCAACACGTTGAGATGCCTTGGTGCTCAAGTCGAGAGAGTTCGACCTGCGAGCATCGTCGACACAAAACATGTATGTCATTTCCTCCTTGTTCATCATGTCGCTTCATATTTGTTCTAGTATGTTGTATGTATCGCGTTACTCGATTCTCAGGCCCTTTACAGAGACTTGATGATGTAGAACTTGGCTCGCCAATATGCCGAAAGGTTTGGTCAGAGTGAATTGGACTCGCCTCACAGTCATCACACGCTCAAACGCTCAGACTCGTTGCTGGTAACAACGACTCACGACATCGACGTCAATTCACCTACAAGCGACGAGGAAATGGGTTCAGAACCAAGAGGATTTTTTGCTGACCAATTCGAGGTGCGTGTTCAGGGTCGTCCACTTTCTATCTAGTACGAATTTGATATGCCGTCGCATTATGTAAACAGAACCGTAGTAACTTCGATGCTCACTTTGAAGGCACAGCTCCGGAAATCTGGCGACAAACGAATGGCGGAATTGATGCATTCGTAGCTGGAGCTGGTGCGCCCCCGGTCCCACTCAGTCATGTGTATAAGCACTAACAATATTTTAGGTACTGGTGGAACCCTCGCTGGAATTGGCCAATTTTTGAAATCAATGTCCGATGACATTACCATTGCTCTAGCGGACCCCGAAGGCAGTGGCCTATACAATAAAGTAAATGATCGGCGTCTCATGCCTGCACTCTAAACTCCTTCGCTGAAACCTTGTTTGACAGGTAAAGCATGGTGTCATGTTCGATCGCACTGAAGCTGAAGGCACTAAGAGACGACATCAAGTTGATACGATAATTGAAGGAATGTAAGTACTTATAAAGTCAGACGCCTTGCTTCCCTTGTTCCGGACCCTTACGTTCTCTCTAGCGGTATCAACAGACTCACTAAGAACATCCAGCTCGCGCTACCCATAATAGACGATGTTTTCCGGTATGTTGTAATCCTTCACTCAGTCGTCTGACTTCTATGTCATATTTCAATCATATCAGAACGACGGACGCAGAAGCGGTTAGCATGTCCCGTTTTCTGGTTCAAAACGATGGGCTCTTTCTAGGCTCAAGTAGCGCTTGCAACCTTGTGGCCTGTGTTAAATTGGTGAGAAAAATGGGTTGGAAAGAAGGTCAAAAAGTCGTTACGGTTTTGTGCGTTGCGGAACTGCTCTGCCGCATTGAGAAGGGTTGCTGATAAGTTTTTGTCACGTATAGATGTGATGCTGGAAACAGACATTACTCCAAGGTGGGTATAGTTTTATATTCATTAGACATCTTCTGACTTTCTTTTTGACTTGTTCTTGTCCTCTTCGCACAGTTCTGGTCAGTACACCCTCCTCATTGAAATGATCACACGCAATTTTCTAACGCACCGTTTTTGCAGGAACGATCAATATTTGCGCGATGCGAATATTCCTATCGATATGCAAATAACACATGACCTTCTCGCACAACCAACGTTTGCTGTTTCTTCATAATCGTATTTCGTAGATACATGCGGCGTGTAATAGACTAGAGAACTTGAATACCTGAGATCTGTGGAAATTGAATGTGACGAACGCGTGACGTCGCTTGTATCTTCGCCGGAAAGTTCATGGGGCATTTTCGTGTCTTCCTAGGTGCACCATCCACAAATGAAGTTTCTGAACAGACGACCAGTTATCACTGGCACACTATAACATCAGCACAGCCAGTACTCCCCGCATCCGCTATCGAGGAGGCAAGTCGCAGGATCTC
>QLOR01004279.1:0-12801 GCA_003313825.1 Sarcodon aspratus | reverse complement strand
TGGCCCTTGGCCTGCCACGCGGCCATGGCCACAGACCGAGCCGGCCCTCCACGGGCCTTGCCAACACTGAGATGGAGAGTACAAATAAGGAAAATCACAAGCTTTTCCGACACGAACTCCGTAGTTGTGGCTGGACCTCGTTCGTCACAGCGTGCCCTCAATGAAGCGCGTTGTCTTTAGTCCATCTCTCCATGGTCGCTATTCGCCCCAGACGGTTCAGAGCCTCAGGCACTTCTCGTCCACGAGATACAAGCTCCAAGCTCACTCAACTGGAGACAGTAAAGCTCCTCTGCATCGTTGGTGTCCTCTCCGCACTGTGTTCACAGAAATACGCACTTTACGCCCCTTCAGGACGCATCGCGAGTGCTTGGAGAGATACCCCCACCAAATGGTATCCTCTCCCGGTCGCAGTAGGAGCGCTGCTCCTTGTTGCCATTAGATACAAGAAGTCTCTGAAGGAAGTTCATGTCGACGAAAACGGAGAAGAGGTTATAAGACTAAGAGGTCCATGGCAGGTCTGTCTTTCGTATGTTCTACTTTGATACATTGTTTGACGACCATGGACAGGTACATGTACTGGGCGCGCTTCCACTTAGAAACATGTCTCGTCTGTGGGGATACATAAATTCCCTTCAGCTGCCTGTATGGCTCCGGCCTTACGGTTTCCGTCTCTATGCATCCGCATTTGGCTGTAACCTAGAAGAGATAGAACCAGATGATCTCACCCAATACGCAAGTTTGGGCGACTTTTTCTATCGGAAGCTTAAGGCCGGGGCAAGACCCGTCGCAAACGCCGCATTAGTGAGTATTGTCTATTTAGTCTCAGACGTCTAGAGTCTGTCAGAGCCGTCTCAACGCATCAAACTTTGCAAGTGACGTAGAAGCTGCTATGAATACGCCATCACTGTCTTTCTTTACTGATCCTCTGCTCACGATATGTGTGGCTTTGCTCTATATATTTGTATGTAATCTCTTTCTAACATCCACCAGGTTAGCCCAGCAGATGGCAAGATTCTCCACTTTGGAACTATCAAAGACCTTCGAGTAGAACAGGTGAAAGGGATCACTTATTCGCTTGATGCTTTACTAGGAGTCGAGACACCGACTTCGCCTCCTGGAACCCGCGTAAAATTTCCGAAGTCTGACATGGAAATCGTGCACGATCGTGAATTCGCTGATATCAACGGCATTGAATATAGCCTAGACCAACTCATCGGTTCATCCTCAACATCTCTACCAGTCTCACAGGAGGAGGAAAGCACACATCCGCAAATTCATGGCGAACAAACAGACGCGTCGGTGACCACACCTGGCGCGATTTCAGAGAACATTGCCCATACAGCTGAAGTTGCTGCAGAAATGGGAACCCGTCAGACTTTGGACCGTAGACGGAGCACCTCTGGCACGTCCGTCCGACCAGGGAACGCTTTGTTCTTCACTGTCATTTACCTTGCGCCCGGAGACTATCATAGATTCCACAGCCCCACTGCTTGGGTTGTTGAAAAACGCAGGCATTTTGTCGGTTAGTCCTCCGCTGTTCGTACATCATACATCGATGACACAACCTTTTGTGATCAGGAGAGTTATTTTCGGTGTCACCCTACATGGCCAAACGCTTGCAGAATCTTTTCGTGCTGAACGAACGTGTGGCCTTGTTGGGACGATGGAAATACGGTTTCTTCGGAATGGTGCCTGTTGGTGCTACAAACGTTGGCAGCATAAAGATTAATTTTGACCAGGTGTGTTTCGCACGTATATATTCGTTTTTTTCCCAATCTTATGATCGATCGATATGGGTCTTCCTTCTAGGATCTCCGGACTAATGTGCGAGGTCGACCTCCGCCACCTGGTACATACCACGAAGCTGTCTATTCCGCTGCCTCGACAATATTGAACGGCCAGCCACTAACGCCTGCTCAAGAAATGGGCGGGTTCTGCCTTGGAAGTACTATCGTCCTAGTCTTCGAGGCACCGAAATCGTTCGAGTTTTCTGTCCAGGCGGGCCAGAAGATCAAAGTTGGCGAAAGGTTGGGCGACGTCACCAATGATTTGAACAAGTCGGGTCGATAATGTTTCTTACGATAATGCACATACCTAACCCACTCGCCAACACATATTACATATAGTACAAACTGCAATGATTACCTGTTGAGAAAGATCATTTGGATGGAACTATTGGTGGCTGCCTTTCAGCGGATGATTCTCTGGTTGTTTTCCCTCGAGCAAAGCCATCGTTCAACAACGATTTGGTCGAAGAGTCTGACAAGCTACTCGATCTTGAATAGCCCTTGGACCAGTTTGACATTTTTATGACAATAATCATTTTTTTTACTACACAAATGTAATAAGCTCGCAGACTGAGAATTGCTCGGGGTCTGGGGGCGGTTTGTGCGTAGCTGAACTTTGTATAGTCTTGGAAGCCATGGCCAGTGGTCGGTGCCCGAATGGACAAAACGATGAGTGGAGAGGAGATAGAGAGAGCAAAACAGTGGATTGAGATCATTCAGACTAGTGATCTGCCTAATAGATATTACTTGGGTCCCAGACCTCCGAATGTTGGCGTGTGGATGTATGATAACCGAGGAACTGGACAACTACACCTTGAACTTGATCTCAAAGCTCATCTTTGCGATACGCTCGACCTGTGCTTCTGAAAGACCTAATCCGAATGGCGGCTTGGCTAAGAGCAGAGCGTATTCGCCAAGCATCGATGTCCGGAATGGTAGAATGTCGTCTGTCTGAGGTATAAACAAAAACACGACAAAATTTTAAGGGCGACGATAGGTATATAGAAACACCAAAGGACTGTCTTACACAGATTGAGATCGGATGGTTGTTCTGTAGATGATATCTAATGTGGTGATCCTCTAGGTTCGCTACCGTTTTAGATCTAGAGTCCATCGAGGTCAATGGAAGATGAAGGGGGAAAAAGCTACGTACAGGAGGTTAGATGAGAGACAGAGCTCTATAGCAATTTGGTCGCGGATTACGATCTGTTTTGCTTCTTCATTGAGGAAAGTTGCGTGTCCAAGACGATCGGGCTTGAAGGAAAGCAACGTAAGGGTTTCTTCGGGAGAATCTTTTATCGTCTTGACAGAGAACCGTGTTTAATACAGGAGCATATCCAAATACCCATTCATAAGAGAACATACCTCTGCTATGTGAAGAGTTATCCCTAGTCCAGCATCTCTGGCCTTCTTAAAATGCAGAGCAAACTGCTCCATATCACCTGCCTGGAAGGTGTCTTCAAGTGGTATAGTTTACAAACAACAACGAATGAGGACAGACTCAACGGTAGGATCACCACACAGATCAACGCCAACCACTCTTCTACCCGCATCCCTCATCCGCACCGCAATATCAACACACTCCGCAGCCGTCTCCTTGTCCATTTTGCGGTCCAGACTTACGATCAGAGCAGCCTGGTCCGGGCTGTACTTTTCTACTTCGTCCAAGACGGTTTGCACGTATTGCATGCGCGTCATGCTGGGGGTTTGTCTGGGAGTAGACCGAAGTTCGATGTATGTCGCTTGCGGATGCTCGGGGTGAAGGAATTCGTGAAGGACGGCATTGGCAGCGCGCGCAAGAGTTTCAGGGGTAGATGTCAAAGCATAGATTGCAGGGAATAGGTCAAAGAAATCATGTAGCTCGCTGAACTCAACACCGTTCTGTATCCGTGTGATGATAGCTGTAACAGTAGATTGCGCATCGGCTGTGTAATTTTTGGCCAAATCTTGAAGAACTGCAAGAGGAATGGATCCATTGAGATGAGCATGAAGCTCAGCCTTTGGAAGGTTATTGATGAAGGAAATTTGGGAAGCAGACAAGGAGGAAATTGCATTTGCTGCGTGGATTGAAAGATTGGTGGTCATTTAGATATTTACCGAATTGCTTCCAGGAAACCAAGACTGTTCTGCCCAGAGTAGTCCAGGTCAGCGTTGAAGGGAAGTGGTTCGTTAACTTCAAGTTATTTTTTTTTCTGTATTGTTGGATAATTATTACGTCAGCCGCAACTTCTAACCACAACCACTATGATTGGTCCTCAATTCCCTGGAAATATTTCCCGTCGACGCTCCTCAACGCCGCCCGCGGGCCCACAGATCCCGAGCAACCCTCCCAAACCAGACTCGGAGCCAGAAGAAGACGAAGACGACTATGTTCCCGAGTTACCTCCAGATCTCATCGCTGAACGCGCATCCCAGAAACGAGTCTTGGGCCCGACATTGCCTAGATCTGCGACAGCCCGCAGTGATGATGAAGAGGACGACTACTATGATGACGATGTAGGGCCAATGCCGTTACCGCCTGCGTACACCAGCTCACTCCATGATGAACAAGACGGTGTAAGGGAGTTTCTCGAACGCGAGAAGCGGCGCAAGCAGGCTGTCGAAGTACGTGCTCCAAAAGCAAAATTATGACCTCTGGTTGTCAACGGCATGACCTGAGAATATAGGAAGCTTCCAAGCCAAAAGCTCTGAAACGAGAAGAATGGATGCTGGTTCCACCCAGTGCCTCTGATTTGCTAGGATGTGCGTGAATGCTCTAACGTTCTCTATTCGGCTCACAGCATTGAGAACAGCGATTGACACTACGCGCCTCAACAAGGGTCGCAAGTTTGCTCCAACGACATCGTCTCATTCACGCAACCCTGATACTTCGCTTTGGACTGAAACTCCGGCAGAGAGACAACAGCGTCTAGCTGACGAACTGTCGGGTAAGAAGCGACGGAAAGAAAACTCGGACGCCGTGGGCGACGATGACGGCAGAACGGAGCTGGAAGCCCGAAAAAAACGCAGGAGAGATGAGGAGATTCAGCAGGCTGTTTCTGAACACACTGTACCTCGCTTTCCCCTATTATGCTTCTACATTTCATGATCCCAACCTCCATTTCTTTAGAAACAACATCGGTCCGAGACCCTCCTAGAGATGCATTCCAAAACAGCATCAGCTGTGGAAGAGCAAGAGAAAGAAAAGAAGAAAGCAGAGGGCATCTGGGATCATTCTCGTGACATGGCCCTGTCTGGACGACTGATGGACGACCAATCAAGAAACAGACTGATCAGAGATGCCAAAGGCCTAGGTGATCGATTCGGGTCCAGTAAGTTTGCGTAAGTACGCTCTTTGCATGCGATCAGTACCGTGCCTGTGTCCTTCAAACGAGTGAAGTTGATCGTTATTATTGAGCTTAAGATGAGACGGTGTTGTAAGTGATGGTAGTGAAGTGACCTCACTTTCATTATGCCAAAATCTTCGATTTTGCTTGGTGGTGTAGAACGCGCACATCACGCCCAACAGGGCCTGAAGTTTCAGCGACAGTGTTTGTTTGGTCCGCGAGCTTCTGGTAAATATTAGCCATATCCGGGATTTAATGTTTAATTCCAACGTGTTTCACCCAACAACGCCGGACCAAACCCGACTTTCCCAACCCTGCATATCGGATATCTGGATTTCACCTCTACTACGTCAGTCCAACACCCCGTTGTATCTGGTTTTCACATTTACATACAAGAATACAATCCCCCCTCCTATTCGGACCCCAAACTCGTTTCTCCCAACTATATCCATTGACTAACCAACGGCCCGTAGATCATACACCGAACATTACATATCAGTGCCACTGTCATGAAGTGCCATATACTATGCAAGTCCCCACTGTTACTAGTCTTACTATGATCTCGCCCAAGAGGGGGCTGTGGTATGTCAACGTGTAACCACTCCAACTAGTATAGTAGTTGTTGGTCCCTTGGGATGGGACGGGACGGACGCCGCAGTGATACTATATCATACATATATGTACATACATTGCAAAGAAAGAGCGCGCACGCTGCGGGAGCGTGGAATCTGATCAGCAATCAATAGGATCTGTCGACCTTTTGTTTTGTTTTGTTTACAATGTTAGTCGTTCCGTACATACAGGAAGAGACACTTACAGATCTAGGGGAAGGATGGAAGACCAGGAAAAAAAACTTTCGACGGACATGAATTTCATACATAAACTTTCAATACAAAACACAGCCAGCCGCCCAGCGCGCAAGAAGAGAGGAGAAAAAAAATAGTCCTGTTTAATCGGAGCTCATGACGATGATAATGATGCTCTTAGCTGCGTACGAGCGCGCCGGGAGCAATGAATTGCCAAAAGACCGTAGGCGACATCTATGTGTACTGCCCCATCTAGTTAGGACAATATATTGATCTATCTTGTGCGGCGCTTTGTCGTGAATCTAGAGAGCTCCAGTTTACCAAGAGCCGCCGATCATGCACCATTGAGTATCGTTACATTGCAACAGAACAGCAACAGCAACAACAGGATCTCCACCGAAAGAACGAGCGAGTGAGCGAGCGCAATGGAACCACATCAGGCGAAGTAAGAAATGCAAGGACAGAACAGAACAGAACAGGACCAGAAACCAGGGCCAGTCAAGATTATATCGTCGGTCCGTGATCGCGGGCTTGATATCGGGAAAGCAAATATGTGTAGGTCTCTGCGATCTGTTTCGGCCCTTGTCAGTATTCCTCCAAACAGCACCGAATATACAGCATTTGTAAGATACCTTCTCTGCTCTGGCTTTACCATCAGGGACAAACCGGCAAAGCACCGTAGAGGATTCGAACCAGCGCCTTGCTTCATCCAATGAACAGGTACTGTGTGAGTGTACCCACTAGTCAACTTTCCGTAATGATCAAAACGGCATCAAGAACGAACTGCAAGCATTCTATTCCAGTGTTGTACGCGGAGCTCACCAGCCACTGACGTTCATCCATCGGATAAATCTGTTTTCAGTCGATATTGTATCTATCAGCACGCAATTTCCTCACTGCACACGCACCTCATCAACCC
This sequence comes from Sarcodon aspratus, assembly GCA_003313825.1. Classification (NCBI taxonomy): domain Eukaryota; kingdom Fungi; phylum Basidiomycota; class Agaricomycetes; order Thelephorales; family Thelephoraceae; genus Sarcodon; species Sarcodon aspratus. The sequence goes on along the minus strand of QLOR01004279.1, from coordinate 5,963 downwards.
CTTCTTTGTTATTTCCATGTTCCTCCAGTACGGTAATAGCTTGTTCCACAAAACCAGCAGCTTTTGCCCGATCTGCAGGCGTATCTTTCGAAAGCAAAATAGTGCAGATAGCACGTAACCATCTGGAAAACTTGTTAATGGATAAAGAATTGTGCGCTAAGCTTCCATGAAGAATAGCCTAAGGCCATGTATGATCAGGAACGGCCTATCCCCGAATGCTTAAGTTATACCTCAAGAGCTGCAAATAACACTGACACAAGATGGTAAATCAGGAGGCGGTTACGGTTAGCGTAGAACAAAAAAGATAAATGACAGACCCACCATCTACCGGACATTCTGGCTCCACCCACTTATCCGATCCCATCGCACGTCAAGGAAATCATAAATAGTATACGGGATACCATACGCACGAGTATGTCCGCAACTGACTCATACGTATCCACAGCGAGCGGATCAACTTTTCCAAGTTCCTAGGACATGCAATATGTAGAGAAGATCCGGAACAGAAAGACGAGCGCACCTGAACAACTTGCAAAACGTGTTTCCATTCCTTTAATCTGCAAAACAATTCCACCTCGAATACCCGTAGTGTGTGGACGTAAGACCGGCAAAGCGCGATGTCCTGCTCGATCTGAATCTTGTTTCCTGATATGATTTCTGAAATCCGGATCTTTGCTGCTTGTACGTCCGACGCAACACCTCGGAGCCTTCCCTAGACGCGAAGTTAGGCCCATATCATATAGTACGGCATTATGAGCCTTTCCTGGTCCGAAGCTCCATCCGGTTCCACTTGACGGATGGCGAACACTACTCGTAGTGATTAAATCTAGTCCAACAGGTAGATATTGAGATGTTACCTCGACCGGCAACGGTGGCAAATGAAGCAATTGCAACATGATTATAAACTTCAGGGTCGTTTGGATGCAATGCAATGCCGCAGTACAGCTCAAGAAGCTATATTCAAAGCAAATACGCAAATATCAGAAACAGTCTACTGGCCGTATACCTCACCTCTCTAGAAACATCAAATAGATTGGACACGTGGTCTTCAGCACCAGTCCACCCCGAACAGCCCTTGATAGCTGAGTTGTAGGCTGAGCGCCATAACCAAGAAATGTCACGAACAACAACAGCAGCGCCTTTAGTGTTAGACACCGCAGTAACCAACGACTTTGCTACCGAGACGTTAGACCCTTGATAGGACTCTGTTGCCGGCACCGTTGACTAACCTGTTTGAAAATGCTTGATCAAAGAAGGAATGAGCACACTCCTAAAGTGGGAGGAGAAGTTATTGGTTGCAAACTCGGTTCCTGGAAATCAAACACTTGCTGATTAGACACAGGGTCGTCCAAAAGGGAACTAACAAGTCGAATGATGCATCGAATCAACGTGATGGCCTCTATGTCGTCTTCAAGGTTTTCGCCGCGTTTCAGCGTCTGAAGAAGGGCTTCTAGGCTCGTTAATAATAAGGTCTTCATATCTGATTCATTAGCCATGCGAGTAGCCAGAAGAATCATCTTGCGATCAAAGTCGGGAGAATGTATCAAATTCCGGACGGCTGATATCGCTGATGTGTGACAGCAAAAGCGTCAGTGTAAGCCCGATGTACCAAACATGTGCAAACCTTCATCTTCCAAGCCTGTGAAGATTATCATTAGAAAACGTGTTGCGGCGAATGAATGATGCCTTCCACCTTGTTTGACGGCGGTTAACAGAGCCACATAATGAGTCGTTGCCTCGTTTCCTGGACACTGTCTAATCAGAGCCGAGGCACTAGCGAATTCCCTAAGTTGGATGTAACAAAGAGCTGCTTTTCGAAAACACTTCATACTCCCTTGTGCAAGGCTCCGAAACAGTTGATGCGTGCCTCCAAGAAACCAATCCACAGCAACGTGCCATCTCTTCGCGTGATAATGGCGATCGCCAAACTGCCATAAGAGCTACATGTTGATGAGAATACGTATACGGCTGAAAACAAAGATGGAAAACCCGCACAGTAAGACAAGCAGTAATTGAAACTTTCGATAATTCACAGTCCGCTGCCTTCACACCTAGGAGGGTTGTCAAGTTTTCAGCCCCTTACAAGGGCAAATTCACACGGGTGAAGGCCGGACGCACAGGAAAAGGCTTTTTCCATGTCTCTCATGGCACGGGAATGTTCTTCATCCTTTGAACAATGGAAAATCAATGATAACAGCAAACGGTCAATAAAATGTAACCCTGCGTCCCTTTCGGCCTGAACACAGCGCTCTGTGTAATACAGTAAAACCGACGTGACAAGCTCACTAATGAGTGCACGTGTCAGGAACATTGGTTGACTTATCACATGAATCACTTACTGTTGTTGGCTGAATGTCCTCAGTTCACGTAGAACGCTGTCCGACGACCATCAGCACAACTACGGAGAATGACGGGAAGGCCATACTCCGCGATGTCGGTTTCAGTATACGTCATGTGATCTATGATAGATTGAAAAGCTACGGAACAAGCATATTATTATCGGATGATGAGTTAACAAAAGGGCGAGGATTTCAAGAGTACTAACCCTCAAGCAGTACAGACTTCTCTGCATTCTGCCGCTTTAAAATGGCCAATCGCATCCATCGAAGGTGTTGATATTCGGAATCCCCCTTGGTGAAAGTAATTACTAAATGACTACTGTATTGTCATTGACGGTGGATGGACAAAGGCTCACACTACTTGAAATCGTTGACATTAGCTCTTGCAATGTGGTCTCTGCGCGCGTTATATTTTCGGGGTCTTGTGATGAAGAGAGATAATATGCTCGAGCTATTAAGACCTTATTAGTCCGCCCCACCTTCGTAATTATGAACCAACCCAAGGTCCGAAGGACTGATCGCTGGGCAGGATCGACAAAGAAAAAACCCATGTCAGATTATCAGATACCAATCATAGAATAATAACACACCCTCAAATCTGCTATCCCGGGACTTTCCGCATCGTCCATCTGTTCTGCTATTGAGAACGCTTTTTGGATCCATTTGACTGCATTTCGCGCTCTAACTCCGTCCGTAGCAACAGGATCTTCTTTTCGATTCTCCCTTAACAATGATTTTCCTATTTCTAGCAATTTGGCCGCGAGAACTTGCCGCTACCGAGAAGTGCGGAAGATCAGCAATCTGAAAACAGTTAGTAAGGTTCGAGCCTTACATCTCGTGGTGCGAGGAGACTATATTGATCATTCTCTGGTAATGTACGTATGTTAGTCACGTGGATGATGAAGGGCGTGATAATCGACAAGCGGACCTGTAATTTTTTGCAACATGAAGTCTGCTATGCCATCATTGCCTTCTCGCCATGCCTACAATTGAAGATGAGCGCGGAGATGACAACCGTGGGGGCCCAGGCTTCTAAAATAAGGCCACTCACGGCTTCCATCCTAGTGGAGTAGTACAACATCACCGCCTGGACTTTAGGTTTGTGATAGACCCCTTGAGTGTCCTCTGCATTTCGCACGCGTTCCTCGAACTAGCGAAGGTTGAAAAGTCTGGGTTCATTATCGGTCGTTGTATTGGGGAGTGACGTTACCTTGGCCGCACACCCAAGGACGCTGGCTGCGACATCTTTATTCCCGACTTCTGAATAACGAGAATTGGGCGTTGAAATGTCGGTAAAATAACGTCCTAGATCCTTCCGCTTACCTGAGAGGCTTGCACCGGTCTTGCTCGCTAATCTCAACACATGGATAAGAGCTGGAAGTAATCAATGGTGATGTGTTTAGACAAGCGAGAAGCACCGAGAACAGTATAATAAAGTAACACGGACTTTCGATGGCAGGTTTTTGCTCCATGCCAGCCTCGACGAGTCGAAAACCGGCAAGTCTTACTGTGAAAGGAAGGTGGGGATCAAAATAACGTTGTGGATTGATTACTATACGTACGTGCTGCTATCACAGGCTGTCCGTCGTCGTCTGGGCCGGGACGAATAAGACCGGCAGCATTCCATAAATTCACCCCTGCGAGAATTCCACGGTTATGTTGACTAACGTATTCGAGCGACAAAAAGCAACCGTGACCGACCTTCACGGTCCAGAGTATCAGCAAGATGTGACAAATCCTGGGTAGTCTTTGAGCGCAGTTGGGAAAAAGTCTGCGAGATGGTCGCTACGCGGTATAGATCCTCCAAAAGAACTGTTCTGGCACTTTTCCGAGTATCATCCAAGTTGGGCTTGATTCTGATGAGAACATCTGTACAACAGAAAGTCCATTCACTTTGGCGCGCGACGACGCCCATCGCGTGCTACAATACATACCCTTAATCGACTTGACGATGCCTTCCAAATCGTCGACAGCTTTTGTTCTCCGGGCGGACATGAATGTGGATGTTTTTGGGAGGACGCGCCGACACTGTGTGGCTGATCAAATTGGACCAAACGCGTCATTCATTAGCATATACTCTCTCACTCCTCATGTCTTCATCTGTCGGTTCATCAGAACAACTACAATTGGAGGCGGTAAACCAGGCTCATAAGGTAATGAAAAAGCCTCGTGTGCGTTGTTCCAAAAGGACTGAAACAGGAATGTTCCAATTACAGCAAGCCGTAAGAGACGGTACGTTTGCTGGCCTTTCTGCCGCCCTTGTTGGAGGCGAGTGTTCTTGGAGACGTGCGTTGTTAATTTGCCACCTCACAATAAGTTTGATCTAGTTATCATCGGGTCTAAGCTATTCCGATTCAACCGGAACACGACCATCCTTTGTGGAGCTTGTAAGTATAGACCTTGTTTCTATCGGGATGAATTGAACACCAAAAATGTCGCGGGTCGACACGCATTTGCACCGTGATCCCCCCACAATAATTTTTTTTTTAAAGTTTGCGTGCTGATATTTTCTTTCCCCTGCTTCAGTAACCGGCGCCGTGTCAGGGTATCAGTTCACCCAGGGGTTCCGAACGACGTATCTGGCTCGATTGGAAGCTCATTTCCACAACAAAAATGCTGTCCAATCCACTTGGAGTTCTGAGACGGATTGAAAAGAAGGAGAAAACACAGTTTTTCCACCGTACATTATGGCATGGATGCCATCAGCTGACGGTCTGTTTTCTGTCTTTCAGCATATACCATAATCAACTAAGATGTTTATGACATCAACCAAGACCCGTACAATCTCCTCCTTCACATACTATGTGCGTACACACGCCACTCCTCGTATGCAGTCACAATAAACCAGAGTTGGGTGTGTCAACTTTTTGCCTTTGACCGCCGGACCGGATCAGCACCATGGACCTATGGAATGCGCTTGTGAAACTCTACTGTTAATTGCAAAACGGCTCCGCGCTACGTCATCACCTGGTCTATACTATTTAGATCTGACCGTGATCTTTAAAGAATGAAGGATGTACCCAACATGCAAGGCTATGCCTACATACATACTACATCCAGGAACTCGACTAGCAACGCATCAACGGGGCTCCTTGATGACTTCTTCCCCTGCACTCGTTTCCTAAATCCCCCCGTACTATATCTTACGTTCCAGGCTTGACTTCTGATGATGATACCGCAATTGAACATTTCCCGAAATTATTGAATAAAGAATACGTATGCTTCACTTCCAACCCCCCCAACTTCCAACACAAGCGCTCGGTCCTCTTTCAAGCATCAATGATGCGTGCCAACGCGCAACTTGCATACTTCCCTATAGTATATATTGCCCTTGTTGCCCGGAAGCGATCTCGTCACGATCCGCCGGCACAATCATCTCAACTTCCTCTTCGCCTTGGTGCCAAAAACCTTGCTTGTGGCATCATAATCTATCGTGTGGCTGAGCGTCCTCTTAGAAACCCCTTTCAAAGCACAGTAACCCCTTTAAAGAGTGACAATCACCGTCTTCTTCCGCATACCGCCGGTGAGAGAAACGAAAAAAGGCAATGGCGACCCAAATCAAGCTCTTTAAGAATTCAGACGCTGCCACTCGCCCAAGAGGAAGTAGTAATAAATAAAAAACTC
>QLOR01004278.1:0-25896 GCA_003313825.1 Sarcodon aspratus | reverse complement strand
TTATAGGCCTTATATGCTATTATCTAGGTTATAAGGCGTCATAACGTTTTTCCTTTTTTGCTGATGTCGTTGTTGAATGGCTCGGATAACCTGTCCCATCAGGGGAAATGTTGAACCCAGAAAGAACCGTCCGAGTAATCTTAGTGTACACTAAGTCCTGTAGCATAACGTGAGATTTGAGCATGGTAATTATACAGTTCAGCCACAAGAACACTGAGTCGTCTGAATTTGACTTGTTGCAGAGATAATACAGATTGAAGAGGGGAAAAGGAAAAAGAAACAAATAGAAAGATAGAGCATTGTTAATACAATATCACAACTAAAAGACAAGAATATCTACCTAGCTTTGAGTTGTTGACTTGTCACATTCCCTCACCATCAATTACCGACAATATCAAGCTGAGGACGATAGAGGAAATGGGGTGGGTTCAAACAGCACGCAACGATGTAATTCGAGATATTGTCGGTAAGGTTGAGGAAATCTATCATGTATGATGTAACAGAACAGTTGTCCCAGGATGATTTCACGAAACAGGATACCCCAGGTGGGAAATAGTCAGTACTAGGAAGACCACCTGGATTGGTAATAGTAGTGTTGTTTGACATGATCCTTGAGAAGATCTATCATCTGATTTCCTGTGACTGTAAGAGTAAAGTTGGACACTGTGATTTTGGAAGAAACGGGGCACATTCATACCAAAGAAGTCTGGATAGAGATGGATCGAGGTGATGGTATGAAGCAAGGATGATTTTGCGCCGCTGAGAGCAGCTGTAGTGACGGCTCCACCGCCACGAGACAAGAGCACCTGTCGATGCTCATCCAACATGGTCTTCTCTAGGAACACCTGGCAGAACATCCATCAGATACTATATGGCAGAATAAATATGACCTGCAGAAACAATGCCGCATATTATGCTCCGAGTCGTATTTAAAAATTTTGTCCAGTGCACCTGCCCAATCTTCGACTTCCTTTGGTTACAACATCACATATTCGGCCTCTAGATGACTTCCGGCCTCACAAGCTAGTGCCAAGGTGTTGCGTATCCCACTTCTCGAGAAGTTCGTCAAAGATGTGCTTCATGTCAAAAATGTAACACAAAAAACGTCAATTATTCCGAGCAGTCAATTGCATGCAGCACGTCTTAAGAAATTTCGCCAACCGCCGCCTGGCAGAACTAGGTTGCAGAATAAGGGTCTCCAAAGCGGAAGATCCTAACCGCTGCACAACTCGGCTCGCCTGAGTGGCATCCTTGAAGCAACTTGAACCCGCAAGAGGAAATGTTCAACGTCGCGTCAAGAATGCATGACTTTCCAACTAGTAACGTCAAGTTACACACCTACACTCCTCTTGTCTCTCTTATTCTCTCATCAGCTTCTATTGAAGTCTTTTTGCTTACTCGACGTGTCTTCTTCGTTTTTTTTACGCATCTTATAATCCATGTCTTTTCACCATCATGGTTAGTATCCGTAGCGGGTCCAGATGACTCGTCCTGTCTGGGGAAATTTAGACCTAAAAGGAACGTTCAAGGTGCCACCGGTCTGCTTGTCCCAGAACTCAATGGGAGCAGAGGTTCCTCGTCGTAGGAGGTGGAACGTCTCGATTTCGGCCGTCCATTCATCCATCGTATCCATGTTAAATTCAAGAACCAATTTTGCAATCTTGAAAAAAGTTGGGCGACTTGAAACATTGGTGGAACAGCGACAAACAAAGCCAAGACCTATTGAGTTTCAGACGATCCGCGATTCTTGGGACTGCCTTCATACCTGACCGAATGTCAATGTGAATGTATTATCGTTAGAATATAACAAACCATTTTCGACGGCAGCAACCCAATAAGTAAATGGGATGACGATGACCGTAAGGAAATGGATGAATGGAAATTGTTTCCCGACTTGTTTCCTGTGCAAAATGTGCTCAGCCGATCACATGCAGAAGAATAAGTAACACACCATACGGTTAAAACCTTGGGTTTATACTTCTGACCGGGTGGCCAAATACTCTTCCTTCGCATGAAGATAGCAATGACCCACGCGGTAGCAAGCGTAATGACCCATGTAGTGACAAGCAGGGTGAGAGGAGATTTGCCCGTGGTCCAGGCATGAGCATGAAAAAAAAGAACTGAATTGGAACTATTGTAGTCAAGAATAAATCAGGCCAAGAATGCACCGTGAGTAACGACCGCAAGCAGGACTTCTGAGTGAAATGGGTAAGGTGATCCGGCAGGTTCGCGTACACAGAAATAGCTAACCAGACGGTAGCTGCAAGAAGAACCAGTGTTAGCCTGAAAACATGGTCAGTTCCTAATACATTTTCTAGTCGGTGTTCGCCGCCCCACAAGGCACGAATAGCGTAGAATACGAGGTAGATGGATAGAGGTGAGCAGACGATTTGTGATATGGTGAGAGCGTGCAATTGCGTGATATTTTTTTGAATGATGGAAATGATCACGGTAAGCAACAGGGAATACACGGTCAAGAGTTGAGAATAGAAGGCGTCCTTCACTCGAGTCGGAGAATAAAATACTAGAAGGGCTGTGAGAGGTGGTAAGATTGCCTTCCAGGACGGATGATATAATCCACTTACATATACAAAAAGTCGTCAAGTATACTGCATGACAGGGACAAGGTTACAGACGAAGGCACAATAGATCGATTCAACTCACTCGAAATCCGTACCAACCGGCCTGATACCGATGCCAATATGTATAAGCACCAATCAGACAGACAGTTAAAATCAGCGTACATACCGACAATATCGGGTTGTGGGCAATATCCGAAGAGGCAACTATCACCTTGAGGTGGGTTCAAACAGTATGCAGCGATATAACTCGCGAGATAGAGTTGGTAAGATTGAGAAAATTGATCATGTCTGGAGTGACAGAGCAGTTGTTCTGCCGATAAACGGTAGGATCCCATATTCCTTCTTGTTGAGTGAAACAGGCTGCGCCTGGCGGGAAATTGTGAGTGCTGTGGCCAGGACTGGTAGTGTCAGTGTTCTTGGACATGATCCACCGGATCTACCGAGAAGACTTCTGACAACCTCGATAACAAGTCAGGCGCTATGATTTCTAGCAGAAGCGGAGCCCAGTTAAAAAACAGGATGGGAGCAGACTAAGGTCGTAGTCTAATTCCGAGTCCACGCTCATAAAGGCTGTACAGCGCTGGCATACGGTCTCGGCCACAAGAGCGCTCGTAGAGGCCGTATCCTAACATGGTCGTTTTGTATTGCGCTGTGTGGGAGCAGCCTGAGAATGTTTCAACAACGGCAAAATGCCGGATGTGGCATAGAGCAAGCTGTAAGAGGAAATGTTCAACGTCGCGTCATGTCTTTGAGCCACCAACCCAAGTACACAACAAATTCGGAATCTTTCTCCTTCATCCACTCCAATCTCTTAACAATAAGCGTGCTAAAAAATGTCCGCCGACAACAAGAACTTGCCAGCATCGTCTCCCAAACTAGATAATTTGAAATCCCGTCCTCTCAAATTCGACTTTTCATTCTTAAATGAAAATTCTGAGAAGACTCCATCTATCAAAACAGTCGGCCCATTCCAGTTTGGTACATCACCAACCAAGCCAAGTCTACGTTCGTCGACCTTTTCCCAGCCTTCATGCGCGCCTTCTGAATCCTCTACGCCCTCAGTGCCAGCGGTGCAACCAGCAGTACAGCGCCACCCAACATACTACACCGAAGACGGGAATGTTGTTTTACAGGCAATTTCACTCCATTCTTACCGAAGCGTGTCATTCACACTCACTAACGCGTCTATATAGGCAGAGGACACGTTATTCAAAGTCCACCGATCGATATTCCGAACCCATTCGTCTTTATTCTACGACAAATGGAAATCGCTTTTTGAATACGAAGGTCTTACAGATCACAACCCCGTCTCTCTAGTTGATACCAAAGCCGTCGACTTTGAGCGTCTCCTTTGGATCATATACCCACCGTGAGCCACTCTTGAAAAGTCTAAATATCTCACTTATTCGAATCTCTAACAAATGACGCGTTTCTCTCTTTAACAGCGTCCTTGGTGAATACAAGGCTAATGCTGCAGAAGAGTGGATATCTATCCTCGAAACGGCTCATAAATGGAAATTCGACGCGATTTTCAACATAGCCGTCAAGCATCTTGCCCAATCAGCTGTAGATCCTGTTCAAAAAGTTCGTCTATGGAAGAAATACGGGTTTGATAATGAAGAACTTCGTTCTTCTTATCTGTCTCTCGTTATGCGTGCCAACCCCATGACGCTGGAGGAAAGTCATGAATTGGGCATTGACGTAGTCTATAAACTTTATACGGCAGAGAAAAGGCTGGGAGACGTCAAATCCCCATCATCTCCCCAACTCGACGACAGTAACATGGGTATTTTAGTTGAAAGAGCAGAAGTTATCGTTCAGGAGATATTTTACTCCAACTAATCGCGACGGACTGTTTAATCTGGCATGCTACATGTTCAAACCACCAGTATCATACACAAGATAACAATAATTGATATAACATCCTAATGCTAACAAATTTTATAAAGAAAGGGAATATGTCCGAAGTGGTTGGATACAGTCGACGATAATCCGCATACATGACCAAGGGGATCATGACTTACTTCGTCGTGTGTGTTGCGGTACGTAGCAAAGATGCTTCACGCAAACGCGCGGGGCGAATGTAGGACGGCTGAGGCACTTTGCCCGATGAATGTGGACCAACTGCTGAGATGTGTAACAATGGAAGGCGAGTCCTGGGCATTAGGTCATAATTAGATACGATACGGGTCCAATAGGTGTGACAAACATACCAAGATCTGGAAAAACTAACCACCGCGATGGCCGCCTCGACCTCTACCTCTTCCGCGACCCCTTGTTCCTCCTCTCCCAACGCCAGAAGAAGCAGTCGTGCCGCCAACTTCATCATCCCTGCCCAGAATAGCGGGTACGTCAATTCTGGCGTTCATATTTTCTTCCCTGACTTTAGCAGCCGTTGACGATTTCGCGTCCACCCCATTCATGGCATCATCTTTCGGCTTCTCTTTACCCCCCTTCTTGGATTTGACTCCTGCTCCATTCAGCGCTGCTTCAAATTGTCTGGAGGCAATTCCGATCACTGGCCGCGCTCTTTTTCCAGTAGGAGGAGCAGGTAAGATCCCAGCCATGGGCGCGGTGGTTGCAGTCGTCGTCGTTGAAAGCACGTTGTTACTGTCTTCTGAAGGACTTAGGACGGCATTAGTGGCAGCGGCGGGTGGCTTTGGAGGACGCGGTGCTTTTTGCGGTGATTGCGGCGATTTGGAACCAGTATTAGGCTTGGACATGATCGTCGGCGCCGGGGTCGGGGCAGAGGGAGCATTCTTTGACGAAGCTGCTGCCTGCGCGGGGGGTGCCTTATTAGCTTTTTGAGCTTTTTTCGCAGATTTTTTCCCTTGCTCCCCACTGGGTTTGGGAGGCGGCGGTGCAGGAGGTCCCTTCTTCTTATCGTCTCGTTTGCTAGTTCCATTGATGGCAACTTGATCCTTATAGTGAACGTGATTGCGGAGAATAGCCTCTTTATCCCGCTGCGCTGACTTTTCTGCTATAAGAGCCTCAATCAACGGTGTTGTTTTCGGTACGGGCGGAGGTTGAGTTGACGCGACTGCAAAATAGATCAATCACGTAGGAACCACGATGATCTGGACTGAACATACTGAGAGACTCCAAAGTATCTTCATCGAACGGTTTATGTTCAACTTTCAATGATTCCAGGAACGATATGTAATCCTCATCTTTTGAACCGCAAAATCAGGCGCGTGATGATCAGGCTAGAGTGTCAAATATACCTGACTCAATTGTTGCTATCCTGCTATCCGCCTTGCCTTTCTCAGGGGGAACTTTCTGGTACGGAGCGAACTCCACAACAGCTTGAGTTTCGTTTCCTGTAACACATCAAAACATCAACAACTCATCAGCTCTTGAAAAGATTATTAAACTTGCCGGCTTTATCTCTGAACAGGTGTCCATCATATTCTCTGCTAAACACGGCCAAGTCTTCCTCATTTTTGAAAACGAGGTAAGCCCTGGACGGTACATTCTCCTTGTTCAACCTGGGGGGAACGAAGCGCAGCCGTCATCAGCATCAAGATATATACTATCAATCTAACGACATTACACATTACCGTTTCTTCAGCTTGCCTCCGTAGAAAGCTTTCCAAGACACAGTGTTATCCGTGACCCACTGCTGTACGCTTTGCCAGAACACCTCTTCAGGAAGATTCGCAGGCAATCTTCGGACTACGATCTTGAGACGATCATTCGAAGGCTTTGCTGCTTGCGGTTTCTTCTCTTTGAGGGGCGGTTTGGTAGATTTAGATTTCTTCGGACTGTCGCCGGCTGCGGTTGTTGACATGGGTTGATTGAAGAAGACGGAATCTGACAAGTTGCTGAATTTTCCATTATATGTTTCCATATTTGTCGTGTTCCCACTTTTGGGTGTCAGAAGATTAGCTTGTATATGGCGAATTATGGGCATTTTTGAACCGTCACTTTTCGGTTTGCCTGTTTTGTCCGCCAAAGCGGGCGAATCGACAAAACAACGCTGCTCAATGCTATCATCATGATGTGCGAATGCGCGGATGCTTTTGTGCCATGAAGAAGACCCCATCCCAAAGCCTCCAAACTGATAAGATGCAAAGATGCCAACTCATCGTTGCTAGCGATGAATCCAGCTCCCACTTGGACGGCAGTTCGTTCCTGACAGAGTGAAACAAACGATGGCAGTACACCTCCAACTTGCTGCATCGCATCACGACCAGACCTCGCCTCCTGAAAACCTCGACCTTCTTTCAAAAATCTTTCCCCCCTTTCCCCCACCCCTCTCAAAAGTCGTAAGCGCGAAACACTCTATCGCTGTCTCGACACATCAAACCCAACAACAAACAAAGATGCCAGAATCAGCTGTCTGAGTCCGAGACCCCGTTGACAAGGAAGCTGTTTTATGATCTGCCTGAGACACAAAGATTAGATGATCTTTGTAAGATATCAAGCGCTGAAGAGTCTTAAATGAGAAACGCGGCACTTATCATAGGCTTCTCTGTTGCAAGTTGCTACGAAAGGGTTGATGCCCCTAGCTGAAACACACAGATAGCTGATATCAATTAACGTGCTGCTAGCTGATGTTTTTCTTCTGGCGTGTTCTTGATGCTAATACGTCGGTCGGATCCCTTACGTTATGCTTGCAATTGCAAACTTGGTGCCACAGGAACACTTACCCAAGTTACACAATACAGATAGATATTCTTCTTGTTGCGCAACATATATAAGTATAGATAAGTCAATGTCCTATGAATACACTCCGAAAAGAAAGCATCGAAAAATTTGCACTGCAAACGGACTCCATCTTATGGCCATCGAATATAAATTAATTACAAAAAACAAACCCGTGAGACCGACGTTAATGCCAATGAGCCATCCCTAAAATAAAAAAGACATGAAGCAGGTGGTAGCCGCTCTTTGTTCATAAATAGACATAAAAGCCGTTGCACATCATATCGTGTACAAGAAATCTGGGTGACCCTCGATTACTCTCTTCCCATTACGAGCCTGACGGTTGCAGTGTACAAACCACAGGGTGTTGAGGCCCACAAGGAGAATGAGGAAGCCTTGCATACCGATCGTGAACGACATGCCGAGCCTGTATTTAGGAGCGTCTTGTCCGCGATATACTACACGAGTAAACCATTATGAGCAAGTGAATAGGCGAGTTGCGATCGAACACGTACCGAGAGAGGCGATAATACCTCCTGTAAGACAGATATTAGTTGTAAACCCTCAGTCAACTGATAGGTAACAACGCACCGATACCCCCAAATCCGATTTGCACAGCGCTAGAGAACGCCCGCTTACTTTGCCTTCTGACGTTATTTGATTGCTTGGAGGCAATAAGTTACAAAGAAAGGCAGAGATGTAGGAAAATAACGAACATAGGCGATCAATGCAGGAATGTTGCCTTGCGCTCCAGCAAGACCAATAAATATACCAACAAAGCGAACCTTGGATGGCGTCAACTCTCTCAATTTCATATTAGTTTTGAATCAGACACTTACGACATTATTGTGGTGGAATCCAGTCAGAGCGAGCCCTGTTAATGTTGTCAGAGATTGTAGGACGATCTTGCAAGTCATGAGTAAGAGCAGAGTGCATATAATAGCGAGAGTGACTCACGAAGGGTGCTCGGAGCCCGGTACGATCTGAAGAATAGCTAACAACCAATGCGAATATAGCAGCGGTGACACCAGACGGTGCAGACTGAAACAAAGGTTGAATACAAACTATTAAAAGTTGAAATAAACTCACCAGCAATTGCGTTTGTTTCGGAGAATACCCTAGACCGACGAGAATGATCGCAGCGAAATACCTGTGTGCAAGTTAGGAAATATAATAGGGAAAGATATGACGACAGACGCACCCATAAGACTAAAAAATATTCCAGTATTTCAGTAACCGGTCAAATATGAATAAATGTGCAGATACTAACATAGGTAGCTCTAGAAGAGTTGTCAATAACATGTAAATAGAGACATAGAGACAGAAAACGTACATCGTTGTACACATGAACATCAGACCAAAACCTGGACAATGGAACCAAGAGATGTTAATGTTGATTTTGACATCGTGCAATAAGGACTCACTCCACACTTTGAGGTCACATGCATATTCGAATGTCTTTTTCCAAGTGAGGGGATCGTTCTCTGAGTCGGCACGATCACGTTCGACTCGTTCCTTAACAAAGGCTGTTTCCTCGGGTGTAAGGAATGTATTCTTTTCCGGGAAGTCCACAATGACTGCAGGAGATGATTAGCGAGTCTATGGTGAGAGAGAAAACCCATTTCGTACTAAAATAGCCAAGGATACTCAGTCCACACGTTATAACGCCTTCTACGATCTGTTTTCAATGCGGTCAGAGCCATAAATGAATTAAACAAGTCAAAGCATACCAGAATCCATCTCCAACCGCTCAGATGGTCAGCTTTTATTTGGCTTAGACCATATGCAATAATGTTTGCGAAGGACGTGGCAACAATTGATCTGTAACAAGCGTCAGCAGATCTTCTCATAACAAGCCGTAAACTGAGCCGACGAACGCAAAATAGAACGCTGCCAATCGTATTTGCACCTCTCTACGCTTGTACCAAGCAGAGATAAGCCAAACGCACGCAGGGAAAAATCCAGCCTGAATGGATAGATAAATTGTAAGCAAATAACGAAGATGAAGCATCAGTTACGGACCTCGAGGATACCCATCAAAGCTCGGAGAGCTACCAGTTGTTGCCACGTCTTCACAAAACCCATAGCTATCATGATCGCACCCCACAACCTTGAACAGAATAAATACGATGGCAATCCATGAGAAATGAAAGACTACGCACAATCCGATCGTTCCCAGGAAGAAGGAAGCATTGACCCTACGAAACAAGAGATTGGCGGGAATCTCTGCAACGAATATTAATAGTCGGATAACACTCTTTGGTTCAGAGCCTACCTAGTATAATGTAGGGGACGAAAAACATGAGAGTGGCGAGCGTGTAACGGTTTCCGATCCCCAATCCCTGGATACAATGGAACGTCAAAACACGGCAGTGGAAGGTACATGAAGACGCACGAGCTCAATAGCAGCACCATCTATCCGTACGTTGGACAAGTTGTTGCGGTCAATGAGACTGGACAGATGCGACAAGCATCATGTCAGTGCGGAAAGAGATGGAATGTGATTTACTCACCTGAAAGCATACATTGTTCCCAGGATTGGGAGTAGACGGAAGTCAATTTTTCGTCTTCCAAAACATGTAAACATCACAGATAACCACAAGGAAAGCAAGAGCTTCACTCACAACGTCCGCCTTTCAAACAACTTGTCGGCCTCAGTCAAGACCTTCTCTTCGAAGACCTCTGATCTTTCGAGGGACGAGCTGTCAGTGTGCTTTTGAGATTCGGCCATGTTTTCGTGTCGGCGGGGACAAGGACCACAGATACAGGTATGGGCGTATTTATATCAAAGGATGGTTGCATTCTGAGCAGTGGGCGTTTATTAGGTGATGGATGGACGCTTAGTATGGTTAGTTACTTGCATCTAAAGATGTCTGTCCTCTTGATGCAGTTGCAATTAATATGAAGCGTGTTCTTTTACGGATCTTTCCTATGCTCAACGAACACCGCCTTCCCCTGCTGAAATTGACCGCTGTCGAGATCAACAAACTCTACGGACCCCAGCCCCCTTCAACCTGTGTAGGGGAGCGTAGCTCGCACTAAGGCTAGACAGCCATTTCTGCCTAAGGCAGACACTGGGCTAGCACTGCGACCGCGAGAGAATACATCTTGTTAGGATTGAACAGGGACAACTTGCTGCGCAACGAGAAATCAACCGACAAAAGTGGAGGTTCATCCAGCCTAACACGAGCGCAGAGCTGACTGTGAGGTAAGGTGAGGATCGCTCAAGGAATGCAAACCAAATGCTCGGGGATCGACTAGCTTGAGGCCGGCGAAAGCGTACAGCTGAGTGCCACTGGTAAACGCGCGCGAACCTCCCAGCGCCTCTTCAAGTTCTCCCGCCACGTCTAACACGAGCACGAAAGTCACTAAGGTCAGGTTCGGGGACAGATCGGCATCCCCCAAACTCGGAGGCACCTCAGATCTTCAGAGGTTGTTGAGTTGATCCATCTATGACGAAAAGTTCGACGTGTGGGCTCTCAAACAAACTTTTAGATGGCCCTGTTCATTTGTGCCATTGGCAACGTTTCATGGCATCCTGATTGGGATGTTCCTCGTGTGATCTGGCCTCAACACTGGCATACTATATCATTGATGGACAGTTGAGGCCAAGTAAAAGCTTCTCATTCGGTCACAGCGTGCACAGTGTTATTACATTTGCATAGCATGATGTTTTGTTTCTCTGTTAAAATGCTTTGCTATGTCAGTCGGGAATGTGTCTTCGGCCTTCGTTATGCCCCTCAGAAGATTCGGGGATTGGCCAAGTCGACTGAGCCCTAGTGCTATCCTATTCAAACCCTCTCGCTTCTAAGGATCGCAGCCTGGATGCGTCTCAGCATGATTTATCAGTGTGCCTAACAAACCTGATTCCATCATTCATCTCTCACCAGGTCCATCACCTCTAACTTTTGTTTTACTGGAGACATCTTGTCAAGCGCTCAAGACGGCAAGGCGTCGGCAGGGTTCATTCGGAGACACAACCTTTGACTCAGCGATGTTTGGATGTGGCTGTAGACTCAGATATTTTTATCCTGATCACTACTGCTGATTACTAGGTGCCGGAACGGGATTGATTCCGCGAGTGTGGTTTATTGACAGGTTTATTCGTTATTTTATCAACGGCGGTCGTTATCGCAGGAGTCATGCCTTCAATCTACAGAGCACACACATGTGGGTCATGATGTGACTATACATGTGCAAAATTGGCGCAGTTTGAGCAGCCAATCAGGATTCGGAACAGTGGTCATGCGAGGACGAGCGACAAATGCGACACGCTCGTCCGCCGATCACGCACGTTTGTGGAACTTGTAGGGTTCTCCAGGAATGTTTATTATCCCGGACATGTCTCGTGCGCACCCAGTTTTCTTCAACTCTTTTGCTATCTCCCTGTCAGCCAGATAGCACTCCTTTAGAGAATGTCTTCGATACACGGCGATGTTTATTCTGCCGCTTGTAATCCTCCTCGTCAGGTCAAGCGACCTCGAACTAGCCAGCCCCAATCGCGCGCTTCGGTCCCGGTGACTACCTCTGTATCTCGCCCAATACTCCCCAGAAAGGTTACTCCAGTTAAGGAGTCTCTCCTTGACACGGACGAACTTGATGACGAAGATAATAACGATTCCGATTACGAAGAGCAGATCTTGCCTCCTCCTACATCGGCACCTATTGCCAAACGTAGAGGTAGAAAGCCGGGCACTATTTCTCGCTCTACTCGAGAGTCTCTTCGCAAACAAAACCATTCACGCATAGAAAAGGCACGCAGGACTAAGATCAATGATGCACTCGATACTCTCCGAACACTCGTTCCAGAGGAGTATCGGACTAAATCCAGAGATGAAGGAACTGTAGAGGTAGAAGATTCTATGGCAGATAAGAAGGCGGGAAGGAAGGATAAGGAGCCGCCGAAGGAGTTCAAGTTGGAGGTTCTTGTCAGGACCGTGGCGTATATGAATGATTTGATTGCGAAGGTGCAGGAGCTGGAGGGTGATAAGTGTTCTTCAGGGGAGGACGTTTTATCAGGGCTGAAGAGGAAGAGAGACTCGACGGATGAGTGTGAAGAAGGACAGTTAGCGGGCAAGAAAAAGTTGTCTCCCCCGAGTAGCCAATTGAAGGATGCTGAGGTGGGAAAACAGCCGGTTTCCCCTGTGTCCCCACCTTCCAAGTCACCGTCTCTTCCTTCTATTTCTTCGTGGCTTCCACAAGCGTTCGTGGATCCGAGTTTCTTATCTTCTCATTCCAGTCAGCTACCCTCCCCTCCGCTTTCTGGTACATTTCGTCCTAGGTCTGATTCAACATCCCGACCTTCGTCCACCGTGTTTCCACTGCTATCGCTCCCATCTCCCGTGACGACATTGATCACCACCACTTTACTCCCTCCTGGTGACCTTTCTCGGAAAAGGGCCGGTCATAGCCTAGAGGATGAATCTGCCGCATCTATGCTCCTTCACATGAAATCTTCGCCCACATCCAAAGGTGACATACACATACAGACGCCTGCGTCGGTTTTGGGTTTAGAGATTGGAAACCGCAGTATAAGGGGGTCCTGAGGCGATTTTAGAAGTAATTCTTTTAGTTTATTTGGTTATTTTTTTTGGAGTTTATACACATTGCCTATGTATGATTAGAGATAGAAGAATACCTTGAGAATATTTCCCTATGTGCTGCTCAATACTTTGCGGAGGACATTGACCTCGGTTGCTAACAAATGTAAACAATGAACGTTACGTGTCAAAAGTTGTTTGAATACTATTTCTGTCACAGCCTATTCGACTCCCTCAATGTTTTTTGAAGCGCTGCAAACCCTACGACGACTTGGTTGGCGCCATGTAATTGTTTCCTTCTCAGGAGGAAAATCCATATCATGACATTCTGCTGTGCAGGTCTTCTTACAAATTCTCAATTTTGCTTCTGTGATGGCGTCGGGCCTGATGATATGGAAAGGTCTAGGATTGATAACTAATACGGAATCACCAATCGTCGTGGTGCTGAGGTTAGCAGTCCATGAACTTGGGTCCAACGCCAACTAATTCACGATAATAGTGGCTCGATGGAACCTGCCTTCTACCGTGGCGACTTATTATTCTTGACCAACCCACCCCAGCAAAGATACATAACAGGCGATATCACGGTTTACAAGATACCAGGAGCAGATATTCCCATAGTTCACCGCGTGCTCGAGACACATGATGTTCTTTCAAAATCAAAGTAAGTTACACTTATGCTGATGATATGAACAGTTTAGTGGTTGACCCTTTTTTTTTATGCAGGAATGTACCCGCTGTCCCGTTGGTCGAGGATCAGTTAATGCTGACGAAGGGAGACAATAATCCGGTGGATGATGTCGGCCTTTACAGAGGGTTGAAGTACCTGGAAAGAAAACACATAGTAGGCAAAGTCAGAGGGTGCGCGTTTCTACTTGTTTATTTTACTTGATCGGGACTAACTCGGTGGATAGATTTTTGCCATACATTGGTTATGTTACCATCGCCATGGTATGTTATCGCATTCATTCCTTCCTTGATGCGCTTCTGATGCTTTGGATGACAGAATGACTTCCCGCAACTGAAGTATGCACTTATTGGTGGTCTTGGTCTCTTAGCTTTAATTCAACGAGAATGATTGTTTTGTTGTGTCCTAATATAATCGTTGTTTGTCAGGCTCCTAATCATGTTTTCCTTGGGTGTCATAGCATCGCAGAAACGATCTGTGCCATGATCCACGATTCTCAGTCGCAAGTGCGCAACATATCGACGCCACTCAAACAAGCGTATGCCGCGTTTTGGCACCTGAAGGCTATCGGTCTCCTAATCCTGTTCTGGATCTCGCATATTCCTCGATGGATTCGAAACGATTCTGCAGTTGTCGTGACGTCGTGTATCTGTCATGTCAGCCATGCTTCAAGGGACCTCCAACCACGCCTTCGGCAGGTGTTTAATTTTGATTTTACGTCTGGTCGTGAGCTGGTCTTGGCACTCCCGAATACATAACGAGGCGTCGTAGGTTGTTGTCGGTTTACCTTGTGTTTCCTTGCGAGACCAGGATCGTCTGCCAACAGAACACACGACAGAGTTCGCGAGCAAGGGTATCCGGTTAGTGACTAGCCTTCCTGATCAAGAACATCTGGTTATGCCATCCCTTGGTTTCAAATACCGGAGGCCGACATATCTATTGTGTGTATCATATGACGCAATTGCATGACATCTATGTGGAGGAATAACCATATTTTCCGCTCAACTCCCCCTACAGTGGCGTTCTACAAGTTCTGTCACCAGAATAGTTTTGGTGATGAACATTTCCGAACGGCTACAACAAGACGCTTGGATTGGTCGGGCCGGCTATGTGTTATTAGGTGTCTTGTTCATCTCTGTGGGAAGTGAATGTGCCATATATCAGATATACGGCTTAAAGTATATCGAGAAGGTGAATCTTTTGGCTTCGATTTCGATCTTGGCGCTAAAGGATGTCTTTGAAGTGTCGTACGGAACATGAATACTATTTTAGGAAGCCTCGCCTCAACTCCTCTCTTCAGAGTGAATAAACAACGTAAAATAGGTCTTGGAACGTCACAATATTTTCTTTCTATGCACTACTTATCCCGCGTTCTTCTAGTCTTACCGAAGTTGTGTAGGGCCTCTTCTCGAATTTGGGGTGTTCTTTTGGAACGATATGCAGACCTGCATATGACTCCCTATGGTTCAGCATGTCTACATGCGTTCTTCATATGAACAATCCAGCCTTGCCACACGATGATATTTCGTCCCTCACATGTACGAGAAAAGTACATCGGGGTTTCTGCAATGTCTCTTCACATTCATTGAAAGCGCCCCGCTAACACGCCGTCAACACGATTCAAAGGTCTATATCGTGGGTCTATTTTGCTTGCCCTCGCTTTGTATTACCCATCTTGTTTGAACGTCTCTCCCCCTGTGGTAACATCATACGTATCCACAAAATGCCTTACTACGCAACGAATACTCTCACACCAGAGGACAAACGACGAATCCTATCGGTCCTCCCCACATCAACTACCCATATATTTGCCATGGCTCGAGGCCAGATCTACCACGCACCTTTCAACGCTGCTACCTCGAGCGAATGGAAACCGCTGGATCTTCGTGGCGCCATTATATTTGGCCGCGATTCGAGACAGCAGGCCGATTCGCCCAGCTCTCAGTACTCAGAAGACTCCTTTGAGGCTCATGACGACGATCTGTGGTTCAGACTCGTCGAGCTTGAAGGGAAGAAGGGTCCGAGGGTTGTTTGGAGACAGCCGGTTTCGGTGGCATCGTCGGATTACAGAATGCTTGTTCCGTTCTTCCATGTTTTCTCGGGTAATGTATGCAGATTATTGACGTCTCTGTTATGCTCCTTGAGGCCATGCGCCTCGCTGATTTCATTTTTTTATTTTGCGTGACAGAGTCGAATGTTCGGCTTCCGTCTCGAGGACGATGAGGAAGCTTCGAGGTTTTATGAAACAGTTATGATTAGGACTAAAGAACGACGTATGTTAATGAATTTTAACCGCCTCATACATTAGTTCACCCAGAGTTGACACGAATTTGGAATTAGCCTTGATCAAACCCAACCCATTGTCGAGATCATGGAGCAAAAACATTCAACGACAGAGAACAACAACAGCCCAGTCAACCGGAATTCGAACATTCCCCCCAACGAAAATAACCAACCCGGAACCAGGGAGTTTCAAACACCGTGCACATCTGGGTCTCGACGAGAGAGGGCACATTCTGGCGGAGGGTGAGGTGGATAAAGAATGGTCTGTGTTGTTCAACGGTACACTTGGAAAGAGTAATCTGAAGGTTAAAGTCATGTTTCCTTGTCTCGGAATGGAGCTGATTTATCTGTAGAGCCCACGCAGTCCAAGCTTTATTGTGTCGAAGAAGTTCAAGGACTACTTGCGAGATCGACATGAGCATTAGGACTTTGGTTCTGACTGTATTCATTACCCGTTGAGCGGACAATCAACTGTATGTAGGATATCCTTCGTACCAACTGTGATGCAATGTTGTCGACATCAATGAGAGATGAGAGATTGGAAGACTATCGAAACGTTCGCATAAAGGAGTTCGGGGTGCTTTTTTGATCTGACCTAGCCCTCTCAACATATCCTCTCATCAAGCCAACTGCCTTTCCAAGGTTCTGAGTGAACTTGGCTGACACAGGGACCACATCCAAGGCACCCAACTCTCCGCTGACGAATTCTTCGAGGCGCCTCAACTTCGTTCTTGCCTCATCCACTGCTGCTGGATCATGTTCCTCGCCACCAAGTAAATCAGCCTTGTTTGCCACAACCATTGTAGCTCGTTTGCTCATCCCGCTCTGGTATGCCTCCAACTCATCGCGAAGAACGCGTAAGTCATCCCAGGGACTGGGAGCAGAGAGGTCCACGACGTACACCAAAGCGAGTGAACGTTCCATGGATCGTAAGAACGAGTGTCCAAGACCGACGTCTTCAGAAGCACGAGATATAAGGCCAGGGTTGTCCGCAATTGTGAAGCGGAAGCCTTCTATAATGTCAAAACCGTGGCCAGAACGGTGAAACGTCTCGTCATCTGATCTAGGCCTCTGGTTTCGAGTCGGCGAGTCTGCGTACGCGCCGCTTTCCATCAATTCACGATCCCGCATGTCCTCGACCCATGTTTCATCATGGACAACGCCGTCCCCTCTCCAGCCTTCAAAAGTACCATCAAGGGCAACCCGAATGACACCAACCACTGGATTGAGGGTCGTGAAGGCATAGCTTGCGATTTCGCTTTTTACGCGTCCTCCGGTCAACGCACGCAGCAACGTACTCTTTCCGGCATTCGGCATTCCAACCAACCCAATGTCTGCTAGGATTTTTAGCTCGAGGGATAAAGTCACCAATTCTCCTTCGTGTCCTCGAGTCGCAAACTTGGGAGATCGTGAGTTGGGAGATAGAAAGTGGGGGTTTCCTATACCTCCGGTACCACCTGAGGCTATGAGATGCCCCAACGGTTCGTGATTGCCAGTCCCGAGAGGCGCATCTACTGGCAGAGACGTGTCATCCACAGTATCCAGATCCAAATACAAGGGTTGCAGAGCCCGTCTTCGCCTCTCTAACCTTCTGGTTCTTTCTTCCTTCCACAGGAGCCTTTCGGCATCTTTGAAATCAGACCGTTGTAGATTATCATCCTGGTGTCTGGGGTAATGAACCCATCTCTTTGCTCTCATCTTGTCTATCCTCTCTTCGGGAGATGATGTGGCTAGAGCTTCCTCTTCTGCTTCCCATTCGTCTTTGAAATTATATTTCGACGCTTCTTCCTTTGTCAACTCCCGTACAACCGTTCCAAGTGGTAGCTTGACAACCAGTGGGGGACCATTCTTACCATTCTGCCATGTGCCTTGACCATGCGCTCCCTGATAACCACGTATTCGAGAAGGAACAGAAGAGAGAGTCGTCAAATGAGGGGTAGGAAGGAAATACACATCTCCGCCTTTTCCGCCATTTCCGCCGGAAGGAGGTCCGAAAGGCTTGTACAGTTCACGATGGAAGGCGACGCATCCGTCACCACCTTTACCCGCTCGTACGTGCACGATCAGATGGTCGAGAAAGGTTTGTCCCTGTAATATATTCAGACGAGCACGAAGCACGAGACAATGATTGGTGTGCTTACACCTTGCCTCCGTTTCCATTCCGTCTTGCGCTTTCTACGTGCAACCTCTCTCAAGTCAGGGTGGTCTGACTCTCCTCGCGCCACATCTGCTATCTCCGTCGATGGTAGAGATGTAAAATGCTTATAAAACGCGGACGCTGGTCTTGCGGTGTTTTTTAGACGAGATATAAGCATTCGCGCCGCTGTAACCCTAGAGAAGGGTCACAACGGTTGAACGTTGTTCAACTTCCATTTTCAGTTACATTTCTAGATTTGAGTTCTGGTCACCCTTGAACGTGCTTGACTGCCAAAGACACGTTGAATCGCCGGCGAGCGGATCCCATGATGGTCATGCGTGCCCCGCAAGATGGCGATCCTAGTATCGGGCCGAACATTGAATGGTGGGGATATCGAAAGGGTGCGACTGTTAGTAGGCATAAGGTTAGCAACGCAGGACGAATGGGTCTTACTGCCGTTAGATCCTGATATTCCGTGGGTATTAATGATACACTTACGAAAGGATCGTTCAGCAATCCTTATGAAAATCCCCGATAATTACACGACCGATCCCCGTTATCAACGAAGAGTCAGACTTCAATTCTTCTGTTTCGAATACGATGGATAATATAGTAGTGATGAAACTTGTTGTCACTTATAATGCCGTAGTCTTCGGTGGATAGTAATGCTCGTATGGGCACAAGTTTCAGGCCCAGCAGCACTCATCATGATATCATGTTGCTTCTGATGCTGATAGTTTTCAAGGGATATCAGTTGATGATCTTATATGGCTAATCTTACTAATGAGAGCTCTTCGGCCTAGTGTGGAAGGTTCCCTACAGCTTTGTGATAAAAAGTCCTGTTAAAGGTTACGATTAATTCTATGGACTTTTCTGATCAGTGAAGGTGATGGATTCGCTTTGGGCGGAGTAACTTGTAGTCTGATGCAGATGGAATTAATTGAAAAGGTCGCAGAATTTTAGCTTCTACTCATGCAGACTCGACAGAAGTATAACCCATTTCGAGCCATTCCCTGGACAAGGATCCTTATGTGAGAGAGCTCAATTGTCCCGTCAAAGTTCAAAAACTATGTAGGAGATCGTAGCTAGATAAAATTACATTTGAACGTGGCTAGTTAGATACCGGCAGTGCATATCGCAGATCGTATTGTCATTAATAGTATGATGCTGCAGCAAAGGTATCGCATGATTTCCTGTATGAATCAAAAGTGTCGCTGGAGTGATTGATATCAAATTATTCGTTCGACACCAAAAGCAACCAAACAATAGATAATCCATAATAAATATGGAAACCCGTGACGATGAGAAGCGTTTGATTGTGAGGCGCCGGTTGCTCCGTTACCGGTGGCGGACGTAGGGAGTGGTGTGAAACTGCTAGTTTGTGAAAGAGACATCCTGCTACTCGAGGGGTATGATGATGATGAGGGCAGGTTTGCGGACACGATCGAGGAGCTCGAAGAGGTGTGTGACAGAGAAGACGGAAGGGGTATAGTAGAAGTCAATGACGGTATCACAGATTGTGAAGAGCCAGACATCTGGTCCAGCCTAAAGGACAATTTGTTCAGGTGAATGTCGAGATAGAATAATGGAAACATACTGGAAAAATGAGGTATATTGGCCGTAGGGGGCATTGCCTATCAGATGAAAGGAAGTAAAATTGATATAACTAGAACATGATGTCAAAACTGCGAACATGTAATAGAGGGGCAAATACCCACTACTGATCCGAATTTGGTCCAGCCATGGGATTTGGCTAGTGATAGTGAGACGTTGGTACAAATAATACCAGCGGAAATCGGACTCACAGTGAATTCGAGGTAATGTACTGCAGAAACGTCAACAGGTTGAATCTGCTGGATGAGGTTCTATAACTTTGTGAGCACACGATACAACGCTGGCGTCGTAACACAGACCTGCTCCCCGTTGTACAAGGCAACATGACATGGTCCAATGTCGGTCAACAAAGGTGCCTTCCCGTCATCAAGCCATTCAAAGGTACAAGGTTGGCCTCCATGACAAACCTGGATAGATGAAGACTCTACAACCTGGGTTGAACGTTATTCCGTGAGCGCGCAGCAACCACGAGGTTGTCAATACTGACGTAGAGGGAAGCATAGATTGTCGGAAACCAACACAGTAGGACCAAAAGGAGTGACGTATGAATGAGAGACATAGGTTCGGATGGATAAAGTGAATGAGGGATCACGACCCTGTTGAACTGACTGGAAATATAGAGAATTTGAGATGGATTGACATGAACTTCTGTTGCGTTAGTTTCGCGTTGCTATTGGGTCAGGCATTTGCCGGAATCATTGTCTCACGCTCGCTCCTCCTCCTGAGTCCTAAGAGGAGTCACTACAACCACAATGCTCGCCAGATCGCAGGGCGGCAACAAGCACTTATTGCGGTCCCCTAGTAATGGGGCATACGAGACCCCTGTTTATGACTTCACTGGGCGCCTCGTGTTTTATACCGGTTACCTAATGGTTCGACCCCGCAATCCGAAGTGGCTCATTTGTACTCCACTGGGGATTTGCTGACTCTGCACTTCTCTTCGATCATGGTGCACAGCGCTTCAAGGTTAAGCATCACAGGATCAAACCTGATTCGCTACTGTCACAAATTCGCTCAACTTCTCCGACAAACCACCTTTCAGTAACCCTTCCGAGTCGGCGCCACTCCCGAGAGATACCATTCTTTGACGGATGCCAGGGTCATCATTCTAACTATCAGCGTCAAATAGGGCGTCTCTTATGAAGAAACGTTCTGGCATGGGACAGGCCGAAGAATGCAGCCAGCCACACCTCAACAGGAACTTATCGAAATTCCCATCAATCAATAAAAAAAGAAATTGAGTATGTACGTGATTTACGTTGATATCCAACTTGAAGAACATTCTATGCTGACTTGAGAAACTCCCTGGGCTGCTGCTAATGATCACAACACGAGCCCTGGCCCCTGAAGGTCTGAAACCCCATGAATTGTCGATGAACACTCGGAACAACTTACGGTGTATTCGATGTTGAGCGTCTTTACACACGGATTTTCAAGCAGGGCTACAGCGGACGCATAGACCCATTACGGTGTATAGGGAAAAGCGCCAGAAACTCCAGGCATCGCCTCGTGCACCGTAGTCGTCCTCCCCTGTTCTCCCACCCATGGAATAGTCGTAGCTCGCTCGCATATCGATATAGATGTAGCTTTCTCTGTATGCAAAACTAGTGCCAGGATATACATCACCAATGGGATCCCTCTCACTGGCAATCTAGCCCCACGAGCTGCTTCGTTCTAAATTCCTCAGTAAACCCAGCCTGAGGTCCTTTTCTCATAACGAAACGACAACACAGGGTTTATTTCCAGCCCGTCACCAAGTACTCTGCAGAATTCTCGATGCCAGTACGAGTCTGTTAAAGCCCATGCGTACAATCGGGAGAAGGAATGCACAGAGTGGTGCGGGAACCACAAATTAACCACTGGCAGTCACTGAACGTTGGACATGGTGCCGTACGTCTCTACCCGGTTCCTGCGTGTTATCATGCGAGAGTAATAAAGATATACTGAGGACATGGATACAAGGAGAAGTAGCGACATTAAAAGCCATATACATACACACTTCTACTATTGGATAGGAAGGGAGAAAAAAATGCAGTCTCATCGACATAACAAATGTGAATGCTCAGGCGGTATCCCTATCATATGGACGATGGACTAGTAAATCCTAAAATACAGACAAAAAGCAAGCTATTCCTAAATGAACTATTATAAACACCAAGAAGCATAATGGCGGTTCGGAAGTAGGGTGTTCAGAAATAAAGAAAAGAAATATACGTAACTAAAATATCAGCACTGTAGAAAGAAGCGGAAAATTCACTCTGGATGTGGCTTGAGCGTCCAATAGTGATCACCTCCGCCGGGCACCGAGTTCACTGCTGCGACAGATAACCACTCTTGTCCTCTCGACATTTCCATCCCCTCACCAGCACCTCTTCCACGATCTGGACCATTGAAATGAACTGGGTCAGAGCTTGCAGGCTCGGTCATGGGCATCGAGAACAAACCCATAGGAATCTTGTCAAGAGAACCCATATACGAACTACTGGTATGGGATGATTGCTGACGATCGTCTGTTGGCGTCATCCCAAAACTCGCCGAGGGGTCTGTGCCTGTCATAACTAGCCCCGCAACACAGTAATTGTTTGAACTATTCATATAGAAATCTGATTGTGGTTGTGACATCGAACCGTACTGGCCATTGTGAGACATCGACGAGAATGAAGGGGCGTGCTGCGTAGATACAGGCGATGTAGATTGACTCGTCGATCCATACGTTTGGTCAAAGAAAGGCTTCGAGGAGTTCCCAGTGAAGGTCGGGGTACTGTACCTCCTTGTAGAAGTATCAGCACGGATGTCAGCAGGAGACGCGGAAGGGTCGGGAAAAGATCTAGACAACGATGATCGAGAATCAGCATCCATATGACCCGACTCATCTTGGGCAAACGTCGAAAAATAGGTTGCGTTTCCGTCAGGTTGCATAGGAGTAGGGGGGCCCATTGACGAAGGAGTAGCCGAAGGACCAGGTGGTAGCATCACTTTTGGCGTAGGCGGATAGGACTGAGAAACAGCTCCTTCGGATGCAGAGGACTGCATTTGGCCATGTGGTGAAGAACAAGAACTAGTTGACATCAGAGCAGAGGGAGAGGTGGAAGGCGTTCGACCCCTAGCATATGGTGGTGCGAGGC
The DNA here is from genome assembly GCA_003313825.1 of Sarcodon aspratus. Lineage (NCBI taxonomy): Eukaryota > Fungi > Basidiomycota > Agaricomycetes > Thelephorales > Thelephoraceae > Sarcodon > Sarcodon aspratus. Next base: position 3,280 of record QLOR01004278.1, on the reverse strand, counting down.
CAGGCCTAATTCGAATACCATAAGGTGGGTATTTGGGACCCTTGTCCTTGTCCTTCCCCTTGTTTTTTGCCCCTAACTTCTCCGATTCCTGAGCTCTCTCCATTTCGAGTGATTTATCCTTCGGCCCCTTCGTAAAGTCGAGCGTCGGATCACTTTTTGATGCTTCGACTTTGACCTTAGCTGATCCCGATGAGGATGGAGGTCTATTAATTGTAGGCGAAGTGATTGGAGTTGAAGACGGTGGCGGCGGAGCTTGTTGTCGAGCGATGGGAATAGATCCGGTGGATGTAACTCCCGCTCCAACAAAAGGAATCCGGAACCCAGAAAGTAATACATCCCTCTCCCTCTCCCCATCCTGCCTCTTTCTCTTCAAACTCGTTCCCGGTTTTGTTGCATCCGCTCTCTCCTTGAGCAGCTCCACAATTGCCACACCTTCGCTGACGTTCCCCTCTAGTCGACTTGCCGCTCCAGTAACAACAGGAAACGCTCTTCTGCCACCTGCTCCCAACCTCGACTTTTCCATCTCCTTCATAATTTCCAAAGCTGCGTCTACATCGTCCTTGACGCATTGTGCAAATGCGCTATCATGGCAATCGATACTCATGCTCGCGCAGACAACAGCCGCATCGAACAATATCCGCCCATACTCATAATAGATGCCGAATGACCCCCACCTCCCTTTATCCCTTCCCGAGCCCCTATTTCTCCATGCTTTCCATGCTTTCATGCTCCGCACAATCTTGTGCGCAGAATTGACCGTTGCTAAGGAGGCTTGATGCGGAGGATTTGGAGGGTTAGCTTTCAGGAAGGGTAGATAGAGGGTAATGATCAGCCGATTCGCGATAATATTGAGCTCGCACGATCGGGCAGGTAACGGGGATGCATGATGGTCGCCAGAAGTCAGTGAGCTATTCACGTCCGAGTCGACTTGGCACTCATGTGGAAGACTTGCGGTGAACTGGGCAATTTTTGACTCGAATTCTGCAGCTTCTTCTATGGAAAGTTCTGCGGTGTCGGGATCACCCAGAGGATCTTTAAACGACCTTTTCTTTAAATTTTTGATCAGCTGTGCAAGCCTGAGGGGAGTTCAAACGGTCAGCCCAGATCAGTTTCGATGAACGAACGGGCTTCACCTGCATTTCAAGCCAAAATAGATGCTACTATTTTTGCACGACTCGTGAGGGACAGGAAGACTCGTCGAAAGAGGATTGAACTTCTGTTCATCAACATCGGCAGGCAGTCTTGTGGTGAATGAATTGTCAGCTATTAGCGGAGGATGACCCATACAATCCGACACAAATCTGATGCCAATAAATATAAGAAACTAAAAGCGCATTGTGATAGAACTGGGACTGACAAATCATAATAGAATACATCCCACCATATCCTTCTACGAGTTTCCGCATCGAAAAGAGTATAAGTTCCAGGAAACTCGTCCGGGTCTATGCCTAAACCCATCATGCGGGCGACGTTGACCATTTTGCCGACCTGCAAGCATTCAGTCAGGCTGCAGAATCTCAACGGCACCTACTTACAAGGGGAAACAAAGTATGTGCTAATCGAGGCTTGCCATCATGCAGGAAAAAGATAACTTGGAGGATCATCGCAACCAAGTAATCTAGATCGTAATGGTAAGACTTCTCGAAGACAGCGAGCGCTTGTTCAGACAAGGCCAAAAGAGCGGAGGGAGATGACGATGACTCGCTATTCGGAGTCGCATGCCCAGTGATTGAATTATGATCGTCTGCTCCAGTCGTCGAAGCAGGACTATCGCTGATCTTGTTCCAGAGCGCGCCTAGAGCGAAGGCAGCTGATACAGCAGCGAAGAAAGATAACGTGGGCTTTGCAGATGTCCCTGATCGACCTCCAGTTGCATTAGGAAATGGATCTCGCACAGAAGGCGACTCAATTTCCTTAGCCCATGTAAACATGCCGTGAATCCGAGATTGAAAATGGGGAAGGTTGAAGCAAGGGTGCATGGCAAGCGTGTCTTCCAGGGCACTCAATAGATGTCGACGTAGCTCAGGAGAGGAAGGTAGTTTAGACATAAGTTGAGGTGTCACTGAAGGGGGCTCTAGAGGTGAAGAAGAGGCACGGAAGGCGGTAATAGGTAGAAATAATGTCGCGGGATGGAGGTCATCTGTTGGGAGCTCCACCGGCGCCGTCTCGAGTTTGAGCTTTGTACTTGGCGTAAGATGAAGATGAGACAACCACACAGAGGCTACGTCGTCCAAGGATATGGCTAATGAGGAACTTGAACTTCCGATAGCGAGGATGGAACGATCAAGTTGAGGATTTGGCTGAGCAGAAGTTCTAGTCGAGGTTAATAAAGCAACTTGCGCTTCAAGCGCTAGGACACGATTGTTGACGGACTGGAGGTCGCTGCAAAGATTCGAATTGAAGCAGAAGATCCTCAATCAGAATAGAGGGGCATACACTTTCTCCGTAGCAGCCTGTGAATACTTACAACGATCTACGGTATCGCGCTTGACACAGGATCCACAGGGCGACCGTCTGTCGCATCGTAATTTGAGGCGCTTACACTATAACAACACTAATCCAGGAAAGGGATATTCACAGGTCAAGAAGCCTACCTCTGCGCATACTACAGTGATCCGAGAGCGTATATGATTCCTAGATAACAATGAGACTGCAAGGAAATGCTGGAAAGAATTGCCATACGAGTGGTTAGATGATTTAGTATGTGGGGTAGGTTGTTCTTGCTGCTGCGTTTCTTCTATCGACTCCATATGGGCGGTATCCGAGCAACCAAAGCTTGTTGACCGCGTTAAAGTGCCAGCCCCGTGCAATTAGTGCACAACGCTGGGTTAAGTAAATCGTATCGCGGATGTCGTTGTCGTACAAGTAGACCAATTACATAAGACCGTGGGTCAAGTATATGTGGGGACTTTATTCGAGCAACAAGTAGACAAAAGGTTCACGCAGGTAAAGCAGGCGAGAAGGAAAGAAGCAAACACTGGAGTCAGTCTAGTCTTAAGGTCATCGCTTCCCATATTCCGCACACGTGATCTGATTCTTTCGTAATTCGGAGAGGAAAAAAAATTAAATTATTATTTGAGGGCTCTCTATACACACTGAGTCCATGGCTTATGTGAGAGAACCAGACAGCCCAACAGAAGTCGATGCCTAAACACAGGCCCACACAGCCACCGAGAGAACCTAGGCTTTCGGATAAGTGATAAAATCAAACCAGTGTTGGCAAGGCCCGTGGAGGGCCGGCTCGGTCTGTGGCCATGGCCGCGTGGCAGGCCAAGGGCCA